>JASGAU010357314.1:0-17367 GCA_030220045.1 Australoheros facetus
ATATCAAAACAAAAGTGCTCACCAAAATAAAACCTTAACAGGGATACTGGTGAAACTGTGCCAACTTTGTTTTACAGGGACGAAAAAGTACTATATATATTTTTTTTTATGGTTGGAAAAATGGACTGTTAGTTATATCAGCAGCAAACCTGATTAAAAGTTTTGAATTAAGTATGTGTTTACTACCACATTTTAAATAACCTTTTGCTAAATGTAAAAGCTGATAGCTAAATAAGTGCCATTTCATAATTATGTGATTCATAATCCAATTAGTCGACTAATCGTTTCAATAGTCGATGACTAATCGACTATCAAAATAGTCGTTAGTTGCAGCCCTAATGCGGGCTACGTTGAGGGCTGTCTATATTTGTGTACGTGAATCGAATTAAAACCACCTTGATAATAATACATATGGCAGCCTAATAGCTTTAAAATTTGTGTAAGCAAACTAAAAGTAGCCAAGTTCAATAAAAACTTCCATAAAATAAGAAAGTCCAGCCAGAAATCCTTCATTGCCAGTAAGCCAACAGTACTGGCAGTAAAAGAAAACAAATCTGTCCGCGCACTGTTAAACTCTCTATTTTCCTCTATGAGTTTTCTTTTTTAGGATATGGAATCTATAGCTTGAAGGACTTCAAGTTTTGCCATTTATGTGTATACATCCATGCTAACCATCGCTACTGAGGTTTAGCAATATTAAGTTGATGGAGGATGTGCCAGGCCATACATTTAGATTCCAACACATGTAATAAAACTGTTATTTTAATTCAGCGTACAGGCTACACAGTTTTACAACAGGACAATGTAAAGGATCATTTACAGCAATGATAGGTACTTTTTTCTGCTCCCTTATTTCTCAAGGAGTCACCACATCAGATGGATCCGCATGTTAATGGATTTAATTCCTGATACAACCCTCCCATTTATTCGAACTTGGGACCGGACTGGGGAGTACACTAGGTTGTGACTCCTGAGGCTGTGTTTGTGTCTCAAACCAGTGATATTTAAATGATCATTAAGACAAATGTGTTAGTAACTACACCAAGGAGCCACCATTTAAAAATTTAAGTTAAAAAAAAAAATCATTGTTCATTTCCATATTCATAGTTATCTAATTTTTTGGTCAAAGTCAGAGTGAGCTAATGGAG
This sequence comes from Australoheros facetus, assembly GCA_030220045.1. Lineage (NCBI taxonomy): Eukaryota > Metazoa > Chordata > Actinopteri > Cichliformes > Cichlidae > Australoheros > Australoheros facetus. The sequence goes on from JASGAU010357314.1 coordinate 1,149, forward strand.
ATGGGTAAAAGAGCCACGTGCAGCTCTGGAACCACAGGTTTGCAAGCAATGGTAGATCACTGCAGATCAAAACAAAGTTGCTTAGTGTGATTATCATATGATTTCTGATCTGGGGGGCAATGATCATAATTATGGACTTTGCAGCCATCAGATCTCAAAAGAAATGAATACTTACAGATGATTTTTCAATCTTGCAATAAAGCATTTTAGTAAAAGGTGACATTTGCTCACTAATACATCCAAATCTATGAGACAATCTGTTTTACTTGGAGTTTAATTGGTCTATGAGCCTCTTTGTCTGTACAGTAATTTCATCCAGAAAGACACGAATGCAACTGCTATAAGAAAATAAGGTAAATTTATACAAAAAGCACAGTCAAAAAAATATAATTAATCAACTTTGCAAATAGTTATAATCCAATTCAAGTGAGATAAAATACTATGAGGGTGTGAGGGAATGAAATGGGGATATTCCCTCACACATACACTCAGACGGTGGAGATTGCTCCAAAACCCATTAATCTTGATCATATCAGTGCTATTTTTGAGAGAGAAGAAACAGGTCAGCGTTGAAACTCCCCTACTTTGATACCAAAGGTGTCTCAGAAATGTGTCTTCTACAGTGGCAATAAATTATCTTCACCTGGGCTTCGTGTGACCACAGATGAAGCCATTCATCTGCCTTTAACAGCAGTGGCTTTAAAATTCAGAACTGCACTGTCATCAAAACCAACTGTACATAAGCGAAATAAAATCAACAAACCACTCGATACTTTAGGGCTACACGCTTTCACAGCATTTTATAGCTGTCAGTGGAGAGCGTAAGCAGCAGCACTTAATATTAAAATATGCTTGGAAATTAATCAGCATTACAAAAAAGGTAATATTATTGAGATTTTTTTGTGTTTTAATCAAGATTACTCCTACTAGGCATTTGTATGGAAGGTTAGTACACACTGTCCCCCAGATTAATGTTAATTTATTCAGGTTAATTATCTATGACACAGCAGACAGTGTTCCTAATAACCATAATTACCTTGCGTGATGTCCAATATTATTATCAGTCTTTCGACACATTTATAGGAGTTGGAGGTATCCTAAAGCAGACAAAATCTTTGTGACTGAGGTGTATCAATATGTATAAATTCCCAGGCTATTTAGTCAAACTCTTTTGCACACTCAGCAAGCTGGAGATACTGCTGAGCCACGCTCATGCTGCTCACAATGGCAGCTCACCATTGCGAGAATGCACCGTCATTTCACAGAGATCATCCGGGATTAGGACAGATGCCTTGTCTTGACTCACTGTATGAAACACACGTCTTCTTTGGCAGGGACTTAAAACCCTGACACTGTGCTCAAGAGGTGGCAATGTCCTAATCAGAAATTATTATTATATTTTCTGATTAGAATTATAAAAAGCTTTCTTTGCTCCGTGAAAAGCTATCTGCCCTGCATCGTATAGTTTATTATTTCAAACAGTTTTGAATCAAAACAGTGACAGCCAGGAATCAATTAATACACTCAATGATAACACTAATGAGGTTTCACTTTCAGATGGCAGTTAAAATGCTTACTTTTGCTGATTATGATTTATTTTTAATGATGAATTAATTGGATAAACTGAAGAAGAAAATGGATGGATGGATGGTTAATTATTTTTGATAATTTTTGCTTGTGTCCTTTTTGTTGTTTTGTTTCAGATCGACAGTGTTCAGAGTCTTCTGCAGTGCCCCAGTGTACTCGTCTGTATGGGACGGGAACCTTCTCACCCATCGATTGTGGAGAACTTTCGGAAAGCATCTGATGACAAACTCCCAAAGCTGAGTGTAAGGTCACGCTCCAGTGGCTGCGCTGACGGACACGACAGTAAGAAAAACTGTTTACATGTTAATTAAATTCTTAGTAGTGAGTACAAAGTAACACTATTGAAAAATATACCGTGCATGCTTGTCTAGGATCTGTATTAAATGATTATATTGTACACCATTACCAAAAGTCCTAATCTGAAATATTTGTTTTTTTTATGGCTTGATGGAAAATCAAGGACTTCCTGCAAAGAAAAGTGTCATCCATCCAAACCTGGAATCTAGGAACAAAGCTACCAGGCAGTCAGTGTCATCTGACAAGTCAGAACCAGATGGATATGACTCTCCAGATAATGTCACCTCTTGCCCATCCACTAATGATGGGGCGAGGGAAGATGATATAGAGAAACGTGTTCATGTTAATAAAGATGGGAGTTTGTCTATGGAGATGAATGTGCGCTTTAGACTGCAAAATGATGAAACATTACATTGGTCCACAGAAGTAAGAAAGACCACAGGCAGGACCTGTGAGTACCTCCAAGGAAACACTAACCCATATTTTGCAAATTATCTTGAATCTGAAAAAATCTCTGCTGTTCAGCCAGATGAGCATTTCTTCAGTCAGCAGTATCAGAGACATGGAGAAGAACCTTACTGCCCTCATTGTTGCAGTCGAGACCAGGATTATGAATTCTGGAAAAATGTACCAGGAACACATGGGGCACGTCAGTGCATTCAAACTTCCAGCTCAAGTGCATCTTCACATACAGTGGTCTCTAGAAAGACAGTAGTGTCTAGATCAAGCGAAGAGCTTACTGAACAAGTGGTGGAGAGAGAGACTTGTGTAAAGCAGACTATCGAGGCAGCTGAAACTGTAGAGTTCTGCACCATCAGGAGTGAGACTTGCTCACCAAAGTGCAGTGTGCAATCTTCCACTTTAGACAACAACAATTTGTATAACTGCATAAATGAGAAATCGGAGCAAGAAGAACAAAAAAGATCTGCTACTAGTGCTTCTCAAATAACTACAAACAATGAGGAGAACCAAAACGATGAGCATGCTGATAACCCATCAAGTGCTTTAAGAGCATCTTCTCAGAACAGCAAACCTGAAACGGTAGAGACCCCTGAAGGTGGAGTTTTGAATACTGTGTCACCTACGCAAAATCCACCCGAGAGTCCTCAAGATACAGCATCCAATGCTTCAGGACAATCTAGTACATCAAAAAAATCAAAACTCTCACACATTTGTCATTGTGGAGTATCTGAGGAAAATACAAAAGAACAAATCAACACTCAAGCTGAAGAAGAAGGTGAAATAGAAAGAGACTGTTTAAGTGCCATGTCTTTAAAATCAAATGCCTCTTGCGGATCACATACATCTGGCAAAATACAGGACACCGAGACAAAGGATGAAAAGGAGAAAAGGTCTAAAAGTGCCATGTCAGTCCATTCAAATGCCTCAACAAAATCCAAATCTGATGCTTTGGATGTTGTAGCTGGAGGATCCCAAGCATGTGATGACAAAGAAATGCAAGAAAGACCATTAAGCAGCATGTCTGTTAAATCCTCTAAATCCTCTAAATCTGTGAAATCAGAAGCAGCACCTAAAGAGCATAAATCAGGGGAAGATGTTGAAGAAGAAAAAGTGTTAAGTCCCATCTCATCAAAGTCAAAGACATCTATTAAATCCAAAGGATCAAGGGGATCTTCTCTCCCAGGTGAAAAAGAAGCAGAGGAGGAAACTCAGCAGAGGGCCAGTGTGCCCTCAGATGACTCTATAGAGTCATCTGAGGCATCTGCAGAGGAAAGCTTTCAAAACTCAGTTGAGAATGAAATTGAACTAAGAACACAAAGCACAATGTCCGGGAAGTCAAACACTTCAGCAAAGTCTAAAAAGTCAGAAACTTCTGAAGGTCTGCCTAGAGAAAATGAAGAAGAAATATCTGAAGTAACTGAAGATTCTCCTCGTGTCATGTCACCCAAATCAGAAAGTTCAATGTTGTCTGATCTTCAAACCGAAAATAAAGAAGATGAAAGAACACCAAGCGTAATGTCAGCTAGGTCTGTCAAGTCAAATGAGTGTGCAACATCTAGAAAGTCAAAAGCTACAGAAGAAACAAGGGAGGCAACAAGTGCCATGTCAACTAACTCTAATTCATCCGCAAGGTCTAAAGGATCCAAGAGGCCTGATCCCCACGCTACTGAATGTGTTGACACTTCAGATGATGTAAATACTCAAGAGCAAAGTGGAGAAAGACCACAAAGCATAATGTCAGTCAAATCAGCAAAGTCTGCGAAGTCCAATATTTCTGCAAAATCTAGCAAATCAGAACATGCAGAACATCGAGAGGAGAGGGGATCTAGTTCGCTGTCAGTAAAATCAGCACAGTCAAATGTGTCAGCCAAATCAACAGGGTCAAAAACTTCAGCCAAATCTAATATGTCAATGCCCACTGATGTTGAAGCTGAAGAAAATGATGAACGTAATGATGAAGATGGAGAAAGACCTCCAAGCAGTATATCAACTGCATCTGCTAAATCTTTAAAATCAAATGCTTCCGCTTCAACTATGAAATCTGCAGTTCTATCTGAAACCTATGGTGATGCTACTGGAGAAATGAATATGGAAGGGGAGACTGAAGGACGATCAGTGAGCTCATTGTCAGTTAAGTCGGATATTTCTGCAAAATCAAATAACTCAAAATCTCCTGTTTGTGTTCCAGCTGAAGAAGGTACTGAGACACTCGAAGAAACAAACAGTGAAGAGGAAACTGAACAAAGACCACCAAGCAGCTTATCGGCCAAATCATTTCAGTCACATGTTTCTGAAATATCTACAGAGAGAGCACCAAGTGAATTGTCTGCTAAATCAGCAAAGGCCCATGCTTCGAAAACATCTAACAAAGCAAATACTTCTGACATTTGCTCTTGCAAAGCTACTGATATTTCCAATGAAAGATACGGTGAAGAGGAGACTCAAGAGAGAGCACAGAGTGAAATATCAGACAGATCTGCAAAATCAACTAATTCTGAGAAATCTCTTAAGTCAAAAGATCATTCTGCCGAGGAAAATATATCTAATCATAAGGAACCCACAGAGAGAGCTCCAAGCAATTTGTCAGTCAGATCTGGAAAATCAGCAAAGTCAAATGCTTCTGCAGCATCTAAAAGATCAAAAGTTTCTGAAGTTTGCTTGGATGTCTGTGTTGACGATCCTGAGGAAAGAATTGTTGAAGGTGAAAGTGAAGTGAGAGCAGTGAGTGGGATCTCTTCCAGGTCAGCTAAGTCAGATATTTCTTCAAGATCAAATAGGTCAAAGCAATCTGCTGATGCTCCAGCTAGAGAAAAACCAGAGATCTCTGATGAAGAAAATGACAATGAGCAAACAAAACAAAGAACACAAAGCAGCTTATCAGCCAAATCAGTTCAGTCACATGTTTCTGAGAGATCTAAAAAGTATGCAGATAGATCACCCAGTGCTTTGTCGGCTAAATCAGCAAAGTCGCATACTTCAAACAAATCTGTCAAATCAAATATTTCTGAAGTTAACTCCGGTAATACTGATGAAATAGATGAAGATAAAACTCAAGAGAGGCCACAGAGTGCTGTGTCAGACAAAACTGAAAAGTCAACAGTTTCTGCAAAGTCTAGTAGATCAACAAGATTGGAAGAAAATACAGTTGAGGAACCCACAGAGAGAGTGCCAAGCAATCTGTCAGTAAGATCAGAAAAATCAGCCAAGTCAAATGTTTCTGCAACATCTAAAAGATCAAATGTTTCTGAAGCTCTCTTGGAAGAGAATGATGACAATTGTCAACAAAGAATTGTTGAAGGGGAGAGTGAAGAAGGGACAATGAGATCAGCATCTGCCCAATCAGTTAAGTCAGATATTTCTGCAAGATCAAACAGGTCAAAACAATCAGCTGATCCTCCATCTAAAGAACACTCAGAGTGCTCTGATGAAGAAAATGACAAAGAGCAAACTGAAGAAAGAGCACAAAGCAACTTATCAGCCAAATCAGTTCAGTCACATGTTTCTGAGAGATCTAAAAACTCTGTGGATAGATCACCTAGTGCTTTGTCAGCTAAATCAGCAAAGTCCAGTGCTTCAAACAAATCTGTCAAATCAAATGTCTCTGAAATTAAGCGCGGCAACACTGATGAAATAGATGGTGAAGATGAACTTCAAGAGAGGTCACAGAGTGCTGTGTCACTCAAAACTGAAAAGTCATTAGTTTCTGCAAAATCTAGTAGATCAACAAGACTGGAAGAAAATACAGTTGATCATGAGGAACCCACAGAGAGAGCTCCAAGCAATTTGTCAATCAAATCAGAAAGATCAGTGAAGTCAAACATTTCTGAATCTCTTTTAGGAGACTGTATTGATAATACTGCGGAAAGACCTGTTAATAGTGAGATTGAAGAGAGGGCAATTAGCTCACTGTCCACCCAGTCAACTATTTCTGCAAAATCAAAGAAATTGAAACGATCTGCTGATGCTCCAGTTAAAGAGAGTCCAAAGACCTCTGAAGAAGAAAATAACAGAGAGCAAAGTGAAGAAAGAGCACAGAGCAGCTTATCAGCCAAATCAGTTCAGTCACATGTTTCTGAGAGATCTAAAAGGTCTGCAAGATCACCCAGTGCTTTGTCAGCTAAATCAGCAAAGTCACATGCTTCTACAAAATCAGTCAAATCAAATGCATCTAAAAGTCAGTCTGGCACAGCTGTTCACATTCCTGATGTAGATGTGAAATATGAAACTCAAGAAAGAGCACAGAGTGCAATGTCAGCAAAAACTGAGAAGTCAGCAATTTCTGAAGACTCTTCAATGTCAAAAGTATTGCATTATCCAGCTGAAAACCATACTTGTAATCAGGAGGACCACGAAGATCGGTCTCCAAGCAACATATCTGTCAGCTCAGCAAAATCAGCAAAGTCAAATGCTTCAACAGTTTCAAAGAAATCAAAATCTTCTGCCACTCCACGTGATCTCATTGCCGAAAAGGCAAAGGAAGAGGAGCACAATGAAAGCAGATCAGCAAGTTCAATGTCAGTTCATTCAGTCGAGGCAAATATTTCTGAAAGATCAAGTAGATCAAAATGTTCAGCAGAGGTTCCAGCTGAAGAGAGGGTCACCACACCTAAATCAAAGGCATCTACAATATCTATAATATCCAATACTTCAAAAGCTTGTTCTGAGCATAAAACACCAGAGGGAAGCAATGATATGGATGAAACTCAAAACAGAGCAGACAGTGCGGTGTCAGCAAGGTCAAATATTTCTGCTAAATCCAATAAGTCAAAAGTATTGGCTGCCCCAGCAGAAGAAAGAGTTTATGATTCTGATAACACAGAAAGACCTACAAGCACTACATCAGTAAAATCTACAAAATCAGCCAAGTCAAATGTTTCTGTGAAATCTAAGAAATCAAAAGCTACTGACATCCCTTCTGAACACAGCACTGAAATTGCTGATGCTCAGACTGAAGGGAGAGCAAGCTCATTATCAACACACACAATCAAGTCAAATATTTCTTCAAAATCCAAAAAGTCAAAATGTTCTGATGTTTCAAATGTACCGAACTGTGAGTACTCCAATGAAGAGAATGACAAACAGCAAACTGAAGAAAGAACTTCAAGTGTTATGTCAGTGAAATCAAATGTTTCTCATATTTCTGAAAGATCTAATAAGACACATGCCTCTGATATTAATGAAGATGTTACTGATCATGAGAAAACAACAGAGCGGGCTAACAGTGCTTTGTCAGCTAAATCAGTTCAATCGAAGTCTTCTGAAGTTTGTTCTGCGAAAACTGTCGATATTGCTGATCAAAGGAACAATGAAGAGGAAACTCAAGATAGACCACAGAGTGTAAGGTCTGTCAAATCAACACAGTCAGCCAAATCAGTAAAATCAACTAAGTCAAAAGCCACAGATGTGCCAGCTGAAGAAGAAACAGAGGAGAGGTCACCAAGCAGCATGTCGGACAAATTAAACAAATCAAATACTTCTGTTTCATCAAGGAGCTCAGTAACTTGTGAAATACCTTCAGAAGACAACAATGCCAATGATGTGGACACTGTACAAAGATCTCCAAATTCCCTGTCAGCAAAATCAGCCCGATCTGCCAAATCAACACAATCAAACATTTCTGCAAAATCTGGTAGGTCAAGACCCTCTGCAAGTAAGGAAAATCAAGAAGAAAACGTGGAACAAGCAACAATTAGTACATCCATGATATCTACTGAAAATAGTTCCAACGTCACTGATGAAAACCAAGAAGAAGACACTGAGAACAGAGCAGTGAGCTCAATGTCTGCCAAGTCAAATGCAAGATCCGTATCTACAAAATCAAAAGCTTCTCAAAGATCAGGGAAATCCAAAGCATTGGAGCAAATAGTTGATAAGGCAGATCAAACACAGAGGAGTCCAAGTGTTTTATCAGTGAAGTCAAACACTTCTGCAAGAACCAAAAAATCAAACATATCTGTAACAACCCCCGCTGAAAGGGTTGGACTGGATAAAGACGCTGATGAAAGAGCACACAGTGCCATGTCAACCAACTCAGTGAAAGCGGTTAGTTCAACAAAATCAAATAAATTACAAGCTCTTGAAATTCCTACTACAAACAGGTCTGACCATCCTAATGAAGAAGACACTGAAGAGATATCTGAGAGAGCATCAAGTGCTGCATCAGCAAGTTCAAATAAGTCAGTAAAATCAAAAAAATCAGACACATTAAGCAAATCAGATGTCCCTGTCGTGAGCATTGGGGAAAACGAAAACAGAGCATCTACAGCCATATCATCAAAGTCCAAGGTTTCAGCTTCTTCAAAAAAGTCAAAAACATCTGAGATTAGTGGAAAGAAAAGTGCCACAGCTACTGATTTTTCTTCCGAGAAGACCAGTGTTTTTCCACTAAATCCAGAAGTTCTGAATTTGAAAGAGAAGAGCCCATCTACTTTGTATGAGAGCAGTAGTCACTTGACAAAGAAGTCAAGCAAACAGGGCAAAGAAAATCCAACTGCAGAGGTTATTGCCAAACCAAAGTCTGGTACCCATTCATCAGTGTCAGAAAGTCAGAGAGCAAAGCAGCCGAATAAAAATAAACACCATGTCATATCTCACACAAACTCAAATGAAAGTGACTTGTCACAAACTCTGTCCAGTTCAGATATTATCAAGGAGATCTGTGAGTCTCCAGTACACAGTGAATCCAAATGTAATGTTCCTAAAAGGATAAATGGTGACACGGACACTAAAGAAAGCAGGGACACGGACAAGAAAACTGACAGAAGCAGCAAATACCAACACAAGAGTACAGAAGCTGAAGACTTTGACCTTATCCCATCTAGCCTACCCAACACATCCCCTACTGAGGTTGTAAATGAATGGTTAAAAACACTGCCAGCAGAGGGTGAAATAGATGACATGGAGGAATTTGATGAAAACTGCGATGGACAAAAAACTGTCCCCACAACAGAGGAAATTAACAGAGTGGATAAAAACAATGCAGCTGAGAATTCAAAATGCTCAAAAGAAGGAGAGGTGAAGAAAAGTGTTCCTAATGATAACTGCCAAACAAGTGAAGAGACACAACAGGAAGATAATGACTGTACTGAGACAGATGATGCCTCTAAAATATTTAACTCTTCCATACAAGTCATGAAAGTACTTTTAAATCCAAAGCTAGACAGATGCAACAGTTTACCAGAAATTTCTCCAGTGTATGGACGTAAGCTGAGCACTTCAGCTAGAGGTTTTTTGGATTGCCTTGTGAAGCTGCAGCTAATAGACCATGATCCAAAAAATGCCAATGAAAAGGATGAAAGGTATCAAGAACTCATGGGTATTCTTCAGTCTCTTTGGCTTTGTGATCCTCCTGAAAATGAAAATGTGTTAAAGAAGGATCTTCCCCATTCTGCGGATGATGACTTCAATCGTACGTCATCCTCTGGTGTCGATGTCAACAGTGGTTCCACAGGTTCTGGGAACAGCAGTGATGGTGTAAAGAGTGGGAATGATGCGAATCATGATGTGTCTCAACCTAACACCACTGTGGATATGTTTATGAAGGTACAACAGGTCTATGAAGTTGAAGCAGAGGGAGATGTTCAGGCTCTACCAGTGAGAAATGAAGAAGGAATGTATGAAGATGAACAAAAGAAAGATTATCCAGCAAGCAATGATATTCCAAGAGAACAATCTGAAACACCACATTCTTCAAACTCTTCCAAAAAGAGTTCAGGAGATTTCAGCAATGGCCAAAAGCTTCCAGAAGTTGAAACAGATTCTTCAGAGAACAGCAATTCTGACAGTCCTCTCCTCATAGAAAGAGAACAGTTAGCCAAAATGATTTCACAAGATGATCCTGTTTGGGTCTTAACCTTATTAAATAAAATTGAAAAACAGTTCATGACACATTATATCAAAGCAATGAATGAGTTCAAAACTCGATGGAACTTGGGAGCTAATGAGCAGCTTGACAGTATGATAAATGAACTTAAAGCTGAGGTCCACAAAAGAATCCAAGCAAGTATTGACAGGGAATTGTGGAAAATTCAAGCACAAAAAGGCGAACCAAGACCTCCTAAAGAGGCAAAATCCCATGCTTCAACAACACAAGCAGAGGAGAGAAGGCGGAAACTGAAGGTCAAGCTCAAACAATCAGCTGATTCCCATGCAGAAAAAAGTGATGATTCAGCAACAGGGACATCTTACAGTGACCAGCGCAGTGAAAACGATGATGAATGCTGTCAGTGCGAAACATGCATTAAGAAAAAAACGACATCTGGGTCACCCATTCTGGCAGATTTGATAACAACTGTACCTGTTCTTACAGCAATCAAGTGTACATCTCACCCTGGAAATGTTCATGAAACAAAAGCAGCAGAAACCCTTGTAGAAAAAGTTATAGTTAAAACTTTAAGACAAGTGGAAGGGGATGAAGTACATCAGGACACGGAAGATGATATACTTCAAGATGCAGTTCAGGAAGATGTTTCTGAAGAGAGTGAAGCAGAAGAACACAGCATCAAAGAACTGCCTGAAAAAACTAATGCTAATGAAAACGATGCCACAGCTGAAGAATTGCTGAATGAACCAAATGAATCAGGGAAAGTTGTACAAATTGCAGCCACAAGTGAAGAAGACTTTGCTGAAGCTATCAGGTCAAATGATGAACTTCCAAAACAAATGGTAAAACATATTGTGGTTACAGGTGAAGATAATCCCAAAGAAGAAGCAGAAGCAGAAGCGAGTTCAGCAGAAGAGACTATTCTCGCATCTGCTACTATGCATGGACCTGAAGAAAAAGCAGCAAAGAAGGAATGGTTAACAGTAAAGAACACATTGCTGCCATCAATGCAGATGATCATGCAAATAAAAATTCAGAAAGAGCAACTGATGAATTATGCCACAGCTGAGGAATTTTTAAACGGACCAATAGAAGAAGGTGAAAGTGAAGACACTGAAGCATCAAGTGAAGATAAGCCTAAGGAAGAGTTTGATGAAGGCATTACAGTTCAAGATGAAGACACGTGTGTTGTGGCAGCAACAGCTGAACAAAACACCATGTTAGAAGAAAGCAAAGCAGGGTTGTTGAAGGTCAACAAGAACGTGCATTTGACATTGCAGAGCAAAATGCAGGAGACAGCAGAGAATAATGACATAACTATAGTTGATGAATTTTTAAAAGAAGAAGCAGAAAGTGAAGGTAAAATTCCTGCAGAGAAAGACATTGCTGTTTTGAGTGAAGATGAGTCAGATGAAGAGTTGGCTGAAGCTACTACAGAAGATGAAAAGGCAGCAGTTGAGACCACCACAGAAGCCACAAGTGAACATGAATCAGAGAAAGATGAGGTCCTGGAAGAAAGAATAGTCCCTGATGAAGAGAAGATTTCTGCCATCAGCGAAGAGGAGTCTGCAGATGAAAGCGATGACACAGCTACAGCTGATGAATCTGCAGAAGAACCAGGTGATCTGGCAACAACTGAAGATGAGACAGCTGTAGAAGAAGAGACTGCTCTCACAGGAAAAGGGGACTCAAAGGATGAAAATGCTGAAGATGAAATTGCAAACAAGGAGACTGTTATGGTATTCTCAACTGATCATGAATCTGACAGTGAGGAAGCTGTAGAAGGACTGAAGACTGATGATGGAGAACAAATTGATGCTACCAGTGAAGATGACTCTGCAGAAGATTTAGATGCCACTACAAATGAAGATGAAGAGGAGAATGATGCCACAAGTAATGATCTGTCAAATGAACCATCTGAAATAATTACCACTGAAGATGAGCTGGTTGTAGAAAGAGAGATTGCTGCTACTAGTGAGCATGAAGTTACGGAAGGCACTTTTGAAACATCCACAGCTGAAGATGAAAATGTAGCTGTAGAGAGCAGCATGGTGGCCACAAGTGAACATGAATCTGAGGCAGATGAGGCTGTAGATAAAGGAATAGTCAATGATGAAGAGAAGATTCCTGCCATCAGTGCAGAGGAGTCTGACGCTGAACACAATGACACAGACAAATCATCAGAAGAACCAGACGAAGTAGCATCAACTGAAGACGAGGCAGCTGCAGATAAAGAAATTTCTTCAGCAGGAGAAGGTGTATCTAAGGATGAAACTGCAGCAGAACAGTCTGACAATGAGGAAGCTTTGGAAGCAGAGAAGGCTGATGATGGAGAAGAGACTGGTGCTGTCACTGAGGATGATTCAGGAGAAGATTTAGATGCCACCATGACTGAAGATGAGACAACAGAGGAGGATGATACCACAGAGCCAGCTGAAGAAACAACTGAAGATGAGCGAGTGATAGAAAAGGAGATCACTGTTACAAGTGAGAATGAACTTAGCGGAGATGCTGCTGAAGATGACAATGTCGAAGAAACCACAACGGCTGTCACAAGTGATAATGAAGCTGAAGATAACAGCGCAGCAGAAGAAGCTGATAATGCAGCTACAACTGAACATGACTCTGACATAGCTGCAGGTGTGGACGCCACCAGTGCAAATGACTCTGAATCAGAAGATGAGACTGCTGAAGTGAAAGAGGCTGCTGTCACAAGTGAAGATGAGCTGAAGAAAGAAGCTGTTGGTGAGGCCACTGGGGCTGAAGAGGAAGATGCAGCAGAAGACATGACAGACACAGCCAAGAATGACACACCTGCAGAGGCCACCAGTTCAGGTGAGTCTGAGTCAGATGAGAAGGAAACCGATGAAAAAACAAGTGACGATGGTATTGCTGAAAAAAATGAGATTGCTGTCGCAAGTGAAGCTGAAATGGAGGATGAAGCTGATGAAACCAAAAGTGAGTCAGATGAGACCGAATCCTCTGAAAAAATAGGAGAAAGCAGTGCTGCCGAAGAGTGCAAAGAAAACGAAAGAAGTGAAGAGGATAACAAATCCAACAGTGAGAAACTAGTAGAAAGTGAAACAACTGGAGACGAATCTGAAGAACCTGTAAAGGAAGAGGTGGAATCGGGTGAAAATGAATGTAAAAGGGGGTCCACAGCAACTTGTGAAGATTGTGCAGAGGCTGTAACTACAGAAGGCGAGACTGAAAAGCATGAAACCGCAGAGGAAGAGTCGGGAGAACCTGAAGCAGGAGGGAATGAGGCGATTGAAAGTGATAGCAGAGAAGAATCTGGAGCAGAAGGTACATCTGCAGGAGAGGAGGCTGGAGAAAGTCGAACAGGAAAGATGGAATCTACAGATGACACAGAAGATGAATCTGAACAAGATGAGGGACAGAATGCTGTCAGTGAACCGGAGACTAATGCTGATAATGTAGAATGTACATGCCAAAAAGGTGATGTGACTGATGAGCATCAAGAAGATACTTATGATGAAATGAAAAACACCGACGACGTGGTGGAACTGAAACCAGAAGAAGATGGGGACGTGGAGGAAAAATCAGAAACCAAAGAAGAAAACAGTGAAAACAAAGCAGATGATGATGTAAGTGGACAGAGAGAAAAAAGTGTTACACAATGTGAGTGTATTAACATCTCAGATGGAAGGCGCGATAATGACAAAGAGGATTCTGAAGCTTCTGAAAAAGAGGACGAGGAAACTGAGACACCCAATGAAGACTGGAGCGAAAAGGAGGGAGATTCAGCTGATGGAGAAGATGAAGCAGATGAAGACTCAGATGAACCAGAGGAAGAAACTGGTGACATACAGCTTCCGTTGGTTACCGGAAAGGTAAACAATAAAGAGGCAGCTAAAAGAGTATCTAAAGAAGAGCTAAAGCCACTTGATACTTTGATCAAAGAGACCGCAGAATCTGAGGATGGCACTTACGGTGATGTTGAAGATTCGGAACCTGAAATAAACAGCCAAGATGACATTACAAGCCTTGAGACGAAGAGTTTGAAAGAGAGATAATTTGTCTGTAACTCTGCCAAAGCTAAAAGGGACTGACAGAAAGTGAGATACAGGAGAAAAAATGAGGGGTTTTCTTGATATTTTAAGTTGGGTCTTCTAGAGGAAATAAAGCAAAAGGACTGATGCAGATTATTTTAAATCTAGTGTATTATTACCTCCTAGCACACGCACTAAAAACAATAAGCACTTTGGTCCAGCATGAGATACTACAGTAAGTGCAAGAGGGGACATCTGCAAAGCAAAAGCTGCTCATGCAACAATATGTAAAACTTGAATGTATATAATGTTACGCATAGCTAAACTTGACTGATATTTTTAATAACTATGAGTCATAGAGTATTTTATTACATATTACCTGCAATTCTGAGCCTTAGACAGAACACTACGCTATGTATGAGCTATGCTGTGCAAAACTTGATATAGTATGGTACTATTCCTGTTATTGAGTTGCAAATATCACACATGCACACATACAGTATCATGCAATTCTTTTCCTCAGAATTTATTTACCGGTTTTGCTGCTCCAGATTTTCTGCAGGAATGTGGATGTATTTGAATGTATCCTATTTAATCAAATAGGTTTTGATTCTATTATAAAAATGCAAAATATCTATTTTTTCTACAACCACAAAAAAGTTAGGATGCTGTGTAAAAAGTAAAAAGATTCAGTGATTTTCAAATCAGTTGAAATCTTTATTTTAAAAATAAATATTTCTGAGATTCAACACATTTTGTTTTTGAACCTTCTTTTTAAATTTAAATTTGGGCTTTCTGGTTTTTTACATTTTACACAGTATCCACGCTTTTTTGGGAAAAGGGTTGTAAAGGCATTTTCCCCCCAGAAACCTGAAAAAACTAATATTCATTTGAATGTTTGGTGTACTATTGTGTAGGTATTGTACTCTTGTACTTTAGTCTTGCATATAAAGAGCTGAACTGGATGATGAATGACATCAGTGTCACATCTCATCAGTAAGTAACTATGATTATGTGAAGAAGCTACATTATTCTCTGTGTTACAGGGAATTACCTTTGCTGAATGTAAAGCATGTATTATCTCTGATATTAAACATACTTGAAAGTAATTGTGTTGTTCTTTTATAAGCCTGTTAAGCACACTACTTATCATAGATCACAGCTACTTTCAGCTGCCCCCTTGTCACAAGGGGTTGCCACAGCAGATAGTGCTGCATGTTTGATCTGGCAGTTTTTTGCCATTCCTTACACAACCCCAAAGGGGATTTGAGTCTCCAGCTAGAACTGAAAAAGCAAATTTCACTTGCCAAGTGATTACATTAACCACTACACTATGGAACCATCTACCAAAGAAAAAAAGTACAAAACTGCAAAAAAAGTAAAACTGCAAAAGTGCATGTCACAGTTTGAAATAGCCATCACTAACACATCATCACAATCAAAAAATACTTTGCCTTTTGATTTACAGGGTTACCAAATTACTTTCTATTACTTTCTGTGGCCTATTTTACAAAGAACCAGCGGATCATTGAATTTGTTGGAAGTGCCAATACAACATGCAAGACAATAAATACAGGTCACTTGAGACTTAACAGTTTGTTAAAAATAGAAAATCTAGTAGCTGTTCTATAACTTATCTTACGTGAGTGTGTGTGCAAATGGCCATTAGATGGAGCAGATGGATGTGCCCCTCTCAGTGTTTCCATTTGCAGTCTCCTGCAGTCATGCAACACACAACATTGGCATCACTCTGACGGCTTAACGCAGTAAAAGGCAGAGCACTCTTCTCAGACTTACTAATTGAAATAAAAATATGGCCTCTTAATAACTGGCCGCTCCAAAATCACCAAAAACGCCTGAAAAAGCATACCCAAATTAAATCAGCTGCTGTTCCTGAACTCTTTGGAGTACATGCAAAAGCTTGGTCTCTTTGTGAAAAAGACAAGCTATATTTTTCATTTTTGCAGTCAAAAATGCTGTAACTGTAATGAGTATGTAGCTATTAAGTTTGGAACACAGAAAAATTAGACAATTTTTG
>JASGAU010357315.1:0-14898 GCA_030220045.1 Australoheros facetus
TTGACTGCATACTGAGGAGGCAATTCAGCCATTTGATTCAGGTGTGTTGGATCAGGGACACATCTAAAACCTGCAGGACAGGGGCTCTCGAGGCCTGGAGCTGAAGAGCCCTGATTTAGAGTGTGTGTCAGCTAAAGATGACAATATCAAGGTTAGCTGTGCACTCTGTGCTGGTGACAAAGTCTAGCTTCAAAAACACTCCGTCAGATTTGAAGAAACATCTGGAGTCGCAGCACGGCACAGTCACACTTACAGAGCGAGTCCCACCAGGTGGAGCGAAGCAGAGCTGAGGCTAATGCAGGAGGCCCCCCAGCACCCAAACAACAAAAGCTGGATTTGTTGAAGAAGCTGGTTGGACAGTATGTAGTAGAGGAAATCCTTAAACACGGTTGACTCGCATTGATTGCCTGTATTTAAACGGCTGTAAATGACTTGTTGACCTATAATGTGAAACGTGTCAAACATCTCTCATGAAGGATATGAAGTCATTTTGAGCGAGAAACAGCATTTCTGTCACAACGTTGGAAGCTGCAATCAGTTTTTGGCAAAGTGACTTTTATACATTTGTTTTTTCTATCAAGGTAAAAACTGTCACTGACATTAAAAATGTCTTTTTAAACAGAAATCTGGCTCAGAAGGCTGCAGAAATCACAACAAATATAACATCATATCTATAAAGATATTTGAAGTGGCCTAAAAGCACTGGATTGATTATGATGTAGATACAGTAACAGACTCCTAAAGATTCTTGAAAAACAGGTTATTTCTTCATTTTCTATATAAGCCCTTCATAAATCATCCTGACTGCACTCTATTTACCAATATAAGCAAAGACATTACACATTAAAAACACAGAGAAACATCTGGATCACTTTATGGCAGACGATTAGCGGCAGCTGTTGAATGTAACCAATAAAATAACTTGTAATCTAACTTAGTTACTTCTAAAATGAAGTAATCAGTAAAGTAACTAAGTTACTTTTAAAAGGAGTAATCAGTAATCAGATTACTTTTTCAAGGTAAGTATGCCATCACTTGTCGCTGATGTTCTAACTACCACCCAGCTTTCTGGCGACTCCGCCTGGACAAAGTGCTAAATTGACTGCCCACCTCTGACCTAGAATATTATAGGCTTATTTAAATTATCTTACTGAACAAAAGGTATGATAATTAGCTAATTATGATAAACTTTTATGTCCTACAGAGATATGGTATGTAGTTGTAAAGACCATGCGCCAACTCTGATACAAGATACATACAAGACAGAAGGTCACTACAGTAATCAAACGTATTAGTTAGCGGTTAGCTTTTCTTTCTCCCACACCCTTTCTGGCGACTTTGTCAACTCACCTTCCTGCCTCTTATATTCTGCAGGGTGTTCCTTTGCCTTCCTTACTGTAAATGCAAACCTTGTAATTAATTATATTCTTACTGCAATTTTTGTCTTTTTCTTTTGGCCTCCTTAACATGAGGCTCCATTCATTATAGCTTCCAAAGCAGCCATTCTCACACTCATGATCAGATGGAGGATCCTGTCTACACAACACAAAGACAACTTAAAAAGCTTTAGGAAGCCTGACTGAAATCTATTGTTGAAATAAACATAAAATAATGCTCTGTTTGTTTGGTGACACCAGTTTGTCACACCAGAGGCAAACTTAGTGCTAAGGTAATGTGGGGTAGCCTCTGGGTTTCCCTGCTTGATGTGCTCTTCCATTTTGCATCTCTCACTGATAAAGGAGTAAGTCTCAGATGTGGCGAGGTGGTTTTACTTTCTAAGAATCACTGTTGTGTTCATCTGCGTCAGAAACTAACAATAGGTGAGGAAAGGCTTTTGATGTGAAAATCTGCTAGATTTATCTGTTTGGTTTGTCGATGGCATGTTTGAGAAAATCATTCTTTTTTTTTGTCTTATTTGTTTCACAAGGTAACTAACAAAGCTTTTTTTTTTTGTCGATGAACAAAGGTCACAACGGAAAACAACGTAGCATTTTTATGACTTTAATTCATCAGTGGAATTCTGTATGAGGTTCGCACCCACATTCTCACCATCTAGGTGTCTTGGTTGGTAATTCCAGGGGAATGGAATGGAATAATTGAACAGGATGACATCTTATGACAAAAATAATCACGACAAGCAATCAACCAATATGACACCTGAAGAGGAATATTTCCCTCTGGGTCCATCGTCGGTCTCCAGCTTGTTCAAAACTCTGCTTTTATAAAATTCAAAAACACAAAACCGCACCACACCCATCTTTGCTACACTATACTGGCTACCTGGTAGATAGCTGAACTAATGGGAAATTTTTATTTATTACTTTTACCTAACCCTAACCCTCCTAACTGTTCCCACAGCCCGCCTCATTCCAAAACAGAAGACCCGAAATGATCAAACTCAGTCCTTGCTTTCTCAAAATGTATTTCTACAGAAAGACTTTTTAAAGTAATATTTATTTTTAGTATTCACTCTTTTCTTTTATTGCATCTATTTCTAGAGTACTGACAGGGACTAGAAAGAGAGAGCATATTTCTCCCATACTGACTTCACTTTATTGGCTCCCTGTTAAATCCATAAAATAAATTGTTAAACTTTATAATTTTCCCCCAAAACTGCAGTAAGTCTGAGTTTTTTCTCAGTTAAAGAACTACAATGTGGTACAAATAATGAAATGAAAATGGGTTGTTGTTCACCCACCTTTACCTGACATGTTTTACCAAACAACAGCAAGTCAAGTGTCAGTTAATTACATCACTTTCCAGGGTGTTAATAGGCCAGATAAAAGGACAGGATTTCTCTTTTTTTACTCATCTCCACGATTTTCCTCATAACTGCTTTGGTCGTTTCGTGGCTCGTAACGAGGCCCACGCCGGGACTGGTGGCTTATGGCTGGCTCTGAGCTGTGGTTAGCTCAGCTTTAGCCATTTTCCCAATGTTAGCGTCTTCAGACTGGACACATTCAGCTGTGTGATGGTGACTTAAGTTTATGATTAGGCAAACTTTGCTTTGCTCACGGGCGACTGTGCAAGTGACTATTTTCTTGTGCTGCTGTGCACATGTTGCGTGCGTCGTGTGGCTTTAATGCAGTTAATGCTGAATATGCTGCATATGTCTTATTTGATGTGTTTTATACTGGACGGTAAACATCACAGTTTAGTCTTATTCATGTTATAGAGCATTTGAGTCCTAACTGGCATTGTGAGCATCATGGCCGACCAGACAAAACATCGGTCTCTGCACGACCTTTGTTTTCTCTGCTGCTGTCATGTTATCGGTTCTTCAACCCAGTGTTTTGAGTTTGAAATTGTGTTGGCTTTTACAATTTGAGTGTTGCTGCTTCTCATTACACTCTGGTTGTCAGATTCCTTATTTAGTATTCAGGGTTCTCTTCAGATTGAACTCTTTGTTGTGTCAAGTCTATGTCTGGTATTTGGTTATTTCCTGTTTTATTTTGCTGGCCTTTCGTCTTGTGTGCACTGGGTTTAGTTTTGCTTCCACTGACTGAGTCTGTTCACCTGTTTGTTCTCCAGCTGTGTTGTGTTTACCCGATTGGTCTCCTGTGTATTTAAGGCCTTAGCTTTGAGGGCTTCTTTGTTGTGGTGTCAGTTAGGTCAGTCTGCCTGAGGATAACCCCGGGGTCTACTGGCCACTGGATTTCTGGACTTTGTTTCTGTTGAACTCATGTTAAGCGTAAAATAAAGGTCAGTTTCTATTTAAATCCATTCCACTCTCTCAGCTGCATTTGGGGCCACATTTCCACCACAAAATATGGCAGCTATACTGAAAAATACCAGACTGCTCATTCAGGACTGTGAAATCTGGGGATGGATCACAAAGAAGGCAGAAATCTATTACACAGAGGCAGAATAGGATTCATAATATTAAAAAAAATAAAAAACTTCTTGTGTCTTCAGTCTGGGGCTCTTGTGCCCATGTAGGAGCAGATGAGGGGCCGTTTACCTGTGCCCAGTGATTATGGATGGTTTCACAATGGCTACAAATGGTCATTCATTTAACCCACAACAAACCTATTCGGCCAAACTATAGAAATACTGGACATGCCTAGCATAAGAGTCCTCCATAGTGTTCCCAGTTCTAGCACAGTGCTACACACCAGTCCCAGAACTGCTGGCAGGATAAAATTTATTTCAGTCCGCAGCCACTAAACAACAGAAGAGAAATTATCTGACTTATTTTCCTCTGTACAGTGACGGCTATGTCTTCAGAGTTGAGGAAATGCCACGACAGTCATAAGCAATGAGATCGCGCTGATATGTGGCTAGCGTGAGTACAAACACTGCTGTATCACACTTGCCACCATATCAGGGGCCTGTTAAGGATATCCTGTGTGGTAGGATGAACTAATGGACAAAAAGTGTAGGGGTTCCCCAAAAGTTTGGAAATGTCTCGACCTGGTGTATTAAAAAGCTGCAAACCTTTCACGTATCCACTGACAAAGACTCAGGAGAAGGTTTATGCAACAAGACCCGAGGAAGACTGACGGGGAAAAACAATTAGCTGTACTTTTGCAGTGACCTAATCAGAGCTTGAAAATTCAGCTTAGATTAAAAAAATAATAATTTTGAATTAAAATATTGACTAAAAAGCTTATTTGGACCAAAATAATTGACTGTAAGAAAGCAGGTCTATCATTTATCATCATGACTGGATCCTCCACCTCCTCTGCATGGATGCTCCTAATGCCTCTGGCACTTTTGATCTTTTCATCTCCTGGTCACATATCACCTCTGCCCATCGATCTAATTCGGTCCAGACAGATCATCGCGGAGTTGGACGCTCTGGGGGTAAGACAACAAACCAGCAAACTGAAGATTAGTAGTGAGTCATTATATGTGGTGGCACTTAGAGTTGTAAAGAGAGTCATCAAAATTATGCGCCAGGCAAACTTAAAAAAAAAAAAATCCAGTAAATTGCAGCAGGTTTTGTTTTCTCTTTCAATCTTAATCTTGTGCATTTCAGCAGTTGTTACAGTGTTTGGTTTGGAGAAATTAAAATCTTTATAATGCCACTGACAAACACTGAAGACTCTTCAGGGATTTTAGTTGCAGCTACATAGAAAACCGATCATTTGTGTGGGTGAACTGTGGAATAGAAATCTGATCAAGCAGCCTGCGTTGATGCTTTAAATGCATTTGACATTTAGGTTGTTTTTTTTTTTAATGCTGCCGCTGATCTGATTGCACTCTTTCTCTTTTTGACAGAGGTGTTCAGGGGGGTTCAGCAAAACTGTAAGTCTGCCCTTTTTTTTTTTGTTTTAATTTGACATCTTGTGCTGCTTAAAGCTTTTGACTTTTTTCCACCACCTCCTCTGTTTCCTGTCATCTTTTATTCATTAAATTAAAATTCACACGAATGCTAGATATCCTTTAGCAGAGCATCCGCTCTTTCTTTGTTTTGAACAATGTCTCCGTTCCTGCTTTCTGCGTTTTCATTGACAACACAATTACACTGCACTTACCTTCGTGAGGAACCACAGGAGAGATGATACGGAGCCACGAGTCTAATGTAATCGTAAGCATATTTATGAACAAGTAACTATTTAAAAGCCTTAAACAGCTGTGGTATTTTCACGTGCTTCCATCTGCATGTCGTGATGTAAATGTTACATAATAAGAGGGAAGAGGTTGGGCTGCACACAGATTGCTTTCAGATATCATTTTTTCATATTTCTTTAAAAAAGAAACGAATTCTAAAATGTGAAAACAGAATATACTGTTAATTTTCACACAAGGCAAATGTGATGTATATAGAAGAAGATAAACATACTGATACTTTTTTTGACTTTCACTAAAATTAAAAGAAAAACCTCACAACTGCACTCTGTGTCATGCATGTACGACTTTGTTGCTCTTTTCTGCATCTTTACCACTTCCTCTTTGCTTGGCCGTTATCTGAACCAATTTTAGTTATTCATGCGAGGCTTTGTAGAGGCCTTGTGGAGGATGCTGTCATTTTTTTCTATTTCCTTATAAAATGCGCACGTTAAAAGCACGTAACTGTCCTCCTTTGCAGTAGGTGAAAGAAGTAATACGAGCTATAATGCTTCAAATGTTCTTAAAAATATTTAATTGTGGAAGTGAAAACGACAAATGCTGCTTTACTGATTCAAAAATCTGATGGCTCCTCACCATGTTTTCTCCTCAGCAACAGCTCAACATCTCCGTACCACAACTGGTAAGTTAGAATTATCATTGATGAGTGTGATTATTTTCTTAGTTTTAGATGAGTAGAAGGATTATTTAGATCTCTGAGCAGAAACAGCAGGTCACTGAATGTTGGCGTGACCAGATCCCAAGAAATTAAATGTGAAACAAATTCCTGGAGGACAAAATGGGATGTGTTAGCAAAGCTGAATGGTGCTAAGATGCAGTTTGTACTATTATTTCACTGTTATTGAAGCTGCTGTTCTGTCTGGTAAATGTCTTTGGGTTTGGGATGCATCCATAGATTGTCATACCTGTTTTGAGCCATTTTTAGCCAGTTTTGACACACATGTATCACGTCCATATTTTGGCCTTTGTGACACTGAAAAATAACTTATTTTGAAAAACAACAAATAGCCACAGCCTTTCTCTGTGGTATTTTCCATCATTTTCACCTAAATCTGTGAAGCCAACTTTCACTGATGGGTGTAGCATTAGACAGGCTAACCTCCACTGGACTACAATAAAAATCCTTCCCTTCTCGTGTGTAAAAGCCAGACTTTAGAAAAGTGCAGACTTTTAAAAAGGATCTCAAGATGTCTGACAGGAGGACGAGGAATAAAGATACCGTGCCACTTAAAGAGCGTCACCCTACTGGACATGACTGAGCTTAAAGATGAGAAACAGAACAAACGTAGAATCCTTTTTTAAAAAGCTCTTACTTTTGGACACAAAAAGTCCTGTCTGTGTTATTAGAGCAGCCGCAGCTCTGCTGTTCTGTGACCTCAGGAAACACTGTCCCGACAAGTTTATGGTCTTGTAACTAGTTTCACATTTTGAGTGAAACAGGATGTTTGTTTTTCTCAGTTATAGTTCTCTTTAGAGTCCAAATGGAGCTGCTTTCAAAAATCTAAGATAATGATGTTAATGAGACTCCACTAACAAATGGGTGATGTTGTGGTGATAAAGAAAAGCAAAGAAATAAAAAAAAATGTACCAAGTTTAATCCCTGGAATAAGCCAAATAAATAAATAAAATACATTTTATTGATGTCAAACAACAAAAACAAATGAGTAGGATTCCCAAAGTTTGTACTAATACTGGTGTTTCTCTGGAAAGGAATGTCCCTTTCCATATTTTATCGCAGGGATCAAGTCTATGAACTGCGAGTCTATGAACTGCAAGTCTATGAACTGCGAGTCTATGGACTGCATGACTATAAAAATTCTCATTGTGAACCTGCTCAGTCGCCTGGAAAACCTGAACGACACGTGTAACGTAAGTCATCATGGCTGCTAATTTATGCAGAACCTAAAATGAATTTATTTCACTTCATAACATAAATGTATGATTTCCCCACACACCCCAGGTCTACAACATCAGGGAATGGACTTACGAGCCGTTGATCACACCACAAGTTCTTCACCAGAACCTGAAAACCATGGTGGAGCAGTACAACAGCAGAACTACAACAGCAGTGAAAGGACTTACGACCCATTGATCACACCACAAGGTTTTCACCAGAACCTGAAAACCCTGGTGGAGCAGTACAACAGCAGAACTACAAGCTGAGAACTGCCAACCCGTGTCTTCAATCATCTCACAGAAATATGGACATCCCTCAAGCACTGAAACCTTTGATATTTTGACATTTAGCTGGTTGCTGGAGGGCATCAGCATTTAGGAAAGATGTTCTCTCAATTTTACTGGCGTCCAGATAATTCCGAAATGTTTCTATTCCTGGAAAGTCTGGTAACTGCTCTCCATTTTTTAGCCATTTCCTGGAGCCTTTAATGTTAGCTTACAGAGGAGGAAATTGAGTTAAACTACTTTTCATAGAAAAATACAATTGTTAACACTTTTTCCGCTATAATAGAGACCTGTCCACATATTTAAGTAGACTATGCTGTTTGGGAAAATAATGAGCTCCTGTGAAGACTTCTCTGCTATGAAGGAAAGAAAACAAGTAAACTGAACTGACCTGTAGGTCCCTGTACATCATCTATTGATCAGTAATTATTTAATCAGACACTATCTCAGTATTACTGGAATTCAACTTACTGACCTTACAGTTTGACCTGTTTTCAAATATGTTCTCATGTTGCTTCGTATTTATGCTATTTATTATTAATTTATTAAAGTATCAAAGAAAGCTGTTTGTGAGTCAGTCGTTCTTTTTAATGTATAGAAATGTGCAACATTATTTGCTCCGGAGCAAATAATGCTGATTTTCCCGACTTTCTGCAGGGATCAGGGCTTCCCCTGCTACGGGCCGGGCGACACCATAGATTTGTTTTTAATAATCGATGCCACAGCAGCTGCTCTGTGCAGGTGGCTGAGGTGCTGCAATAACAGGGACAACCCTGGCTCTAGCACTATTTTTGCTTTCTCATGCTGTAATGAACTCAGCTCCACATGGAATCTAATCATGTTATCCCACCTGCTCATTCTTCTGGAATCTTCAATCTTTTATTTTTCCCCTACGTGTTCTGTAAAACCCCTTTATCCATGCACAAAAACCCAATTTTTATCCAGTATTATGGTTTGTTGGCACTTCTTACCTCAACTAGCATTTACAGTAAAGGAAGATGATAGTATAGAATTAAAATTGTAAGATCAGAATGAACAACGTAGGGTTTCCCCAGATGAAAACCTCTGGGGTGTATCTCAGACGCCTGGCTGTGTGAACATGAAAAGTAAAAAATAAAAGTCTTCTAGGAGAAAATCAACTCTCTTCTAAATGCGCTGCCTTTTTGTGAGGGAGACCTGCTGCTGCTTTCTACAGAAAACAGATATTCCTTGAAAGCATAACTGAGAATAATTTAGCTGTATGGGAATGCACCTTTTCATTCAGATTCAAATTTTGTGCGCTTTCTGGGGCAATACTTAATACTCATCATACTATCCGTACAGCATCAGAGACTGACTGATGATGATCTCATTCTTCCTGTCCAAAAAGGCTGAAAAGAGGTGCTGGCTTCAGGACATGTGCATAGCAAACGAGCTCCAGACCTGGGTACAGTTACTAGACACTGTTAGTTACTATTTTACCACAACAGTGTTTCCTTGATGTGAAACAACAGAGGGGCTGGTAATAAAAATGTACCTTTCAAACCTGCACGCACACTGGACTCTGCTTCCCTCTATAGGCTTTCAAGACGAACCACAATCAGAGAGAGAGAGATGCACATTAGTGAAACTACTAAAGAAGTGAGAGTGCACCACAGCTCAAACAAATGAATGCCAGAGAGCAGACACCATCAGCATCCAAACATGCAGCCACCACCTACGAAGGTGAGGTCATATTAAATATCTAATGTAGATTAATGAATAAAGGAAGTGCTTACTGCTCACTCCTTTCATTTCCCTTGCATATGCTGACTCCTTAAGGTTTTATTCATTTTCCTGAATAAATATCATATACGGTATCTTTGTTGTGTATATATCGCATGCTATGTAGGGTGGTTCCACAGTGTAGCGGTTTACATTTGTGTTTGTTAAGCAAAGGATTGTTGGTTCAATTCCAACTGGAGCCCCCCCTGCCAAATCCAACATGCCTCCCAAACTAGGATTTATGATTATTGTAAGCTTCATATATTTACACCAGAGGACTACAGTAACTTTGGCCTCCCTCTTGGCTCCCCTACGTGTACTCTTCCATTTTGCATCTCTGGGGGTGAGACAACAAACCAGCTGAGCAGTAAGTCTCAGATGTGGCGAGGTGGTTTTACTTTCTAAGAATCGCAGCTGTGTTCACCTGCATCTTGTCACAAAGTAACAGAAAGTAAGAAAAGCCTTTTGATGTGAAAATCTACTCCTTTATCTTTTTTTGTCAATATTATCTGCTTGAGAAAAATTATCTTTTGACATTTTCTTATTTCTTTCACACAACAACTGGCAAATATTGTTCAAGCTCAGTACAAGATTCAGAGAAAAATTATTTATTTTAGTCAGTGCACAAAGCCTGCAATGGAAAACAAAGTAGCATTTTTATAAATTTGAATCATTCTTGGAATTCTGTTTGAGGTGTGCACCCATACTCTCACCAACATTAATGTTTCCTGGTTGGCACTTTAATGTAATGGAATAATTGAGAGTCTTATGGTGGGGTCTTATGACAAAAATAAACATGACAAGCCAACCAACCGAGATTTTCTCTGGTATTAAAAGTATTAAAGAGGATCAACGCGAGCACCTGGGCCCTCAAATAAAAATGTACAGTCCCAGTCAGATGTCTGGACACACTCACCCATTCATACAATATGAACAGAATTCAAATATAGGCTTAGTCTATGTACAAATTTTATCTGAGGTCAGCAGGTACAGTGGAGGTTTCCTGTGCCAGGATCAGATATGAATGCTCACAGAACAATAAAACTGTTGTATAATTGTTTTCTACCAACAACAAAAAAGAAATAAAGGAATAACGTTCTATCTATTACTGATGCTCATCAGGGAAAGCCCCCCCCACACCCCCACAGAGTTCCAAAGGATCTTCCAGGAATGGTGATGCTATTGTCTGATTGGTCAGTAGGTGGTTATTTCATACCTGCTGATCTCTTATCTGGAACATAAGCAGCTCTGGGACAGGTTAGGTGGTTTACCCCAGTAACAAGTGAACCACCTTCTTACGTAGTACTGAAAACCTTAAAAGTTACCTGGATAAGCCAAAATCTTGCTTTGCAGTATAGGGCCCTGTTGTCTCTTGTGCCTTGCATTTAGTGTTGCTGCCCCCTTGTTTCGTTAGCTTGATTCTGTTCACCTGTGCCCAGCTATTCTCGCTCTCCTTAATTACTTCATGTGCATATTTATAGCCTAAGTTTGCCTTAGCGCTTTGTCATGTTTGTTTTCCTGTGTGTTTTCCCCATTTGGATTCATAGACTTTAGCTTCAGCTGCTCATCTAAATAAAGGTTCATCTTTTCAAAAGAATTCAAAAGAATATGGGAGTCAGGATGTAAGCGTTCACGCTCCAGGTGCTTTATTTCAAGCTGCACCGCCATATGCCATTGAATAGGAATGAAACTAAAGCATAGAAACAAAGAAATACAATGAGCAAGATGAGTAACACAATTATACAATATAACTCTAATTGCATGTTGAATAATGTTTAAGGTATAGCTGCCACTACATTGTTAGTGCAGAGAGAAATGAAAATGCCACAAATCAACTATCAAAATACAAATGTAAAATAATGCCAGTATTCGCGTTTCTTTAAATTTACTTACATTTTCCACAACAGCAATAAAGGATAAAGACATGTCTATATAGGATATCCTACATCTACATGACATGTGGTTGCACCAGCCATATACTAACACACAAACGTGGGCTTTACAACACCACCTTATCAAAATGTCACTAAAATATTTCTCTATAGTCTGTGGTTAACAAATACTTACAGATGATGCTTTAGAAGCCATAAACAGGAAGGAGGATTGCAGCAGATAATTACAGGAATCCTTCAACAAAAGTGACCTTCTTGTCCCACTAACATAGCTGACTTCCTGTTCTGGGTAATGATGTGCAGATTGATACTGAAATATCAATACTTCTGATACCAGACCTTTATGCTTTAAAATCGATTCTCAAATCCAAGTATCAATACTTTCAATACTTCAGTAACTAAATTATTGAGACGGGGCCTAAATGAGATGGGGTTGATGGGAACTACTTCTTTTCTGCCTGGTAAGTGTGTAATGCCTAAGGATGTAATGTGTGCCGCTGCTGCTCACTCACTCAAACATACACACAATGACAAAACGTAAAAGAAGTCATGGATGGAGCTAGTTCAGCTACACAAATAGCCAAGACGTGATCTGTGATGTGGGAAATGAGTATTAAATGGAGCTGCTACCTCAGTATACTTCTGAGTTTAAAATAGATAAATTACAGTGATGCCTTGTGTTCGTTATGAAGCCAAGATTTGAATTAGATTTACACATTAGACACATTAGGTGTTTTTGCACCAAGTATCGTATTGGATCGGTATCGCCGATACCAGCTTGAATTTTACTCAGTATTGGATCGGAAAGACAATCTGTGGTATCGAACATCACAAGTACTGGGGAAAGGTGTAGGTCACATTAACAAAATTAACAAGGTCCACCAGGGGGCTCTAAACCCAAGGCAGAACATTAACCCACCTGGAGCCATACAACACCGGACATCTCCTCACATTCCTGGGTGGTCTACAGCAGGGGTATTCAACTGGCGGCCCAAGGGCCAGAACCGGCCCTTCAGTCATTTTGGACCGGCCCACTGCCCATTTACCTCTATTATTAAATAAAAATTTTAACAGAAGCTGTGACTAAACTGTAAGCACGGCACGTAGTTCACACTCCTTACAGGTGGTGGCGGTAATGCACCATAGATTACCAACCGGCATTAAGCTCAAGAAGAAGAAGAAGAACGGCACTTTAGAGCATAGTGACATGCAGCACTGCGGTTTACACCGTTAGCGGGAGGCCAGACCGCAGTTTCTGACGCAAACATGTCGCATTAAAAAGAGAAGAGACGCAAGGTGGACAGCGAAAATAGAAAATTTAACGACAACTGGACCGATAAGTATGCACAAGAGTAAGAGTCCAGAGGAATGTGTGGCCCACCGGCAAATAGCCTCATGACAATTTGGCCCATAGAAAAATGTAGTTGAATAACCCTGGTCTACAGGATTGCTTGGAAATCTTTCCTCCAACATTAGGAAGTCTGCTTACGATCAAGGTCTTTAACTGAGTTACCCAGGTAGTTCACTCATTCTACAACAAACAAATATTGCAAAAAATAATTTAAAAAAAAGGCCTTCATGTGATCATGGTTGGGTTATTTTTTTAAGTTATTGTGCAGCACAGTAATGTACTGTTTTAGTATGTCCAGGGTAAAACATGGTTTAGATCAATGCATCCATATCAGTGAAATCAAAAGCTTTATAATGTCACTGACGGACACTAAAGACTCATCTCAGGCATTTTAGTTGGACCCTTCTCGTGCAAGCTACAAAGAAAACTGATAACCTTTATGTGGGTGAGCTGTGGAATAGATAACTGATAAAGTAGCCTATGTTCATGCTTTGAATGCATTTGACATTTAAGTCACTAGTTTTTCTAGGAGTTTTTCTTGCGTTGCTTAAACCTTTTGACTCTTTTCACCACCACCTGTCCCCTGTCATTTTTATTCATTAGTAAAAAGAATACTCAGACAGAATGTCATATACAGTCTTTAGTGTCATGCTCTAGGACTGTTCAGGGTTTTTCCTCCCTCTTTTGCTCTCTCCTGCTCTCACCTTCTAAAAGGAAGGGTATACCTTTCCTTTGCTCTTATGTGCAGTTGGGCATGTCCCACTGTGGGCTCCATCCACCGGCAGTCTGCTGGTTTCCCACTCTTCAGCCAACTCACCTGTTCCTCATCAGTGAGCATGTGTTGAGGCCTGTCAGGATTTGTAGTTATTTTTTTTATCGATTTATCTCATAAAACTGTTATCAATTCTGATAACCAGGGACACTAAAGCTTTATTGGAGATGGGAAGCCTATTTGCTTTTATTTGCTTGTTTAATGAGTGAAGACAGGCCCCTTGCAAAGCTTTCAAATTTCACCCAGTCTCTGCTACCAAGGTCCATTACACTTTTATTTTAGATTTAAGGGAATAAGGGAAAGAGCGCAACGTTACTCATCTGACACAACCCATTCAACTTACTGTCTCAGGAAATCATGAGTATCTTCAGTATCTTCTCATTATCCTAGGTTACTCTTGTTGGAAAGAAAATCCTCATATCAACTGGTCAGAGAAAAGCACTGAGAGCTTGTTATGTCTAAGTGTATGCAGTCTGACATATCACCTGCTATTTCTGACGCTGGAACAGTCTGTGCCTCCTCAACCAGTAGGTGCTGACTACTTCTTTGTTGACAAAAAAGATTAGACTTTCAGATCCTGCATTGACTGCCACAGCTTAAAGCAAATAACAGAAAAAAATGCAGACATCCACTACCATTGATTAGTTCTGCCTTCGACCTTTCCATGGGACCACTATTTTCACCAAATTAGATTTATGTAACACTTCCCCCCTTCAGATTTTCCATTACTTACCATCCTGGTTCTTGTAACATTAAACCAGATGCCCTCTCTCACCAGTTTTCCTCCAAGAATGAAACTCAGGAACCTGAGCTTATCCTAACACCTTCCTGTCTTCCTGTTGGCAGCCTGACACGAGAGCTCGAGCACATCGCCTGACAAGCACTTCAAAAAGAACCAGAGCCTGGCAAAAGTCCTCAGCCAGCTGTATGTTCCTTCCTCTGTGCATTAACAGGTAATCCACTGGGCCGACACCACCACGTTCATCTGCTATCCTGTTGTAAGTTGAACAGTCTCTTTCCTAAACCACTTCTGGTGACCATCGCTAGATAGAGATGTTAAAGATTATGTTGCTGCTTGTACAATCTGTGACAGAAGTAAAAGCTGGCAGCAGGTATTCAGCCATTACCAGCTCCTAAAAGGCAGTGGTCCCATATTGCTGTAGATTTTGACACAGATCTTCCAGTTTGTGGTGGAAAAACATCATTCTCACAGTTATTGATAGATTCTGTAAGTCTGCATGTTTGAACTGCTACTAAAACAGCCAATTTGTTGGACGTGTTTTTCGACTACCGTATTTTCCGGACTATAAGTCGCACTTTTTTTCATAGTTTGGCCGGGGGTGCGACCTATACTCCGGAGCGACTAATATGTGGAATTATTAACA
>JASGAU010357328.1:0-11190 GCA_030220045.1 Australoheros facetus
TGTATGAGGCAAATGATTATTCTGTGTTTTATTTTGTTTTCCTGTGCTGAATATATCCTTTGTGTGCATAAGTTCTTGCAAATGGGTTTTGTTTTATTCAGTGTTAGAGGGTGTTAAGTCGCTGTGCTTAGCATCCTTTGTGAGGGTTAAAGAAAAAACAATCTAACATGTCAGGAGAGATACCTGGCTGGCACCCCTAGACAACCGAAAACCGTCACACCACCACCCAGAGAAGAGCCTCTCAATGTGACCCCAGCAGAGGTGGGGAGGATGCTACAGAGGATTAATCCCTGCAAAGCTGCTGGCCCAGAAAACATCCCTGGGTGGGTGCTAAGGGACTGTGCAGACCAACTCTCGGGGGTGTTGACTGATATTTTCAACTCCTCCCTCATACAAGCAGCTACCCCCACCTGCTTAAAGTCTGCCACCATCATCCTGGTCCCCAAGAGCTCCACAGTGACCGACCTGAATGACTGTCGGCCAGTAGCTCTCACCCTGATAGTCATGAAGTGCTTTGAGAGACTGGTCATGGCCCACATCAAGGACACCATTGATGTCACTGTGGACCCACACCAATATGCATACTGGAAGAACCGGTCCATGGAGGACATCATCTCCTCTGTGGTTCACACCGCCCTCACCCACCTGGAGTGTAAGGACTCCTGTGTCCGTGTGCTCTTTGTGGACTTCACTTCAGCCTTCAACACCATCGTTCCACAGAACCTGGTGCACAAACTGTTCACCCTTGGACTGAGCTCCTCCCTCTGTAACTGGGTCCTGTACTTCCTGATGAACAGGCCGCAATCTGTAAGGATCCACGACGTCTCCTCCTCCACCATCATCCTCAGCACTGGCTCCCCCCAGGGCTGTGTGCTGAGCCCTCTCCTGTTCACCCTGCTCACATATGACTGCTCAGTAAAACACCCAGGCTGTCATATTGTGAAGTTTGTGGATGACACAGCAGTGGTTGGATGCATCAACCACGATGAGTCCAGCTGCACGATGAGTCCGGCTGCAGGCAGGAGGTGGAACACCTGGAGGGTTGGTGCAGAGAGAACGATCTCTGCATCACTGTGACAAAAACAAAGGAGATGATCGTGGACTTCAGAAGAGTCAGACTCCCCCTCCTCCCCCTGCACATTGGAGGATGTGAGGTGGAAGTGGTCCCCAGGTACAGGTACTTGGGCGTTCACCTAAGTAACGACCTCACCTGGGGCGACAACACTTCCAGTCTGGTCAGGAAGGCACACCAGCACCTCTGCTTCCTCAGGAGGCTGAGGCGCGCTGGACTCGGAAACTCAGTCCTCTCCTCATCCTACAGATGTGTGGTGGAGAGCGTCCTGGGCTCCTGCATCACTGAGGCACAGAAGCTGCTCTGCAGCAGAGAAGAAAGCTCTGCAGAGGGTGGTGAACGCTGCTTCTCCACCACCATGGACATTTACACCTCCAGATGCAGGAAAAGGGCCACCTGCATCCTGAAGGACCCCACACACCCAGCACACACACTTTTTGTTCCACTCTCCTCAGGCAGGAGGCTGAGGAGCAGGACCACCAGACAGAGGAACAGCTTCTTCCCTGAAGCTGAACTGTGGTGGGGCTGTGTAGCTGCACTGCTCTCCCTCCATCAATCCTTGCACACACTCATGCTGCTGTTATTGCACAACCATCACTGCTGTGGCACCAAGTGTCACTATCTTTACTACATCTCAAACTGGTATTGTTTATTGTTTGGGGTGGCTGTAGCTCAGGAGGAAGAGCAGGTCACCCACTGATCAGAAGGTTGGCGGTTCAATTCCTGGCTACTCCAGGCTGCATGCCAATGTATCCTTGGGCAAGATGCTTAACCAAGTTGCTCTCTGATGCAAGCGTTGGAGTGTGAATGTTAGATAATAAAAAGCACTAAGCTTAGTTACTCATGGGAGTGCTTGTATGAATGGGTGAATGTAAACATGTTGTATAAGCACTTTGAGTGCTCATACAGAGTAGAAGAGCGCTATATAAGAACTAGTCCATTTACTTCTTTAAAGGCATCAACTAGGACTCGAGGACAGAAATTTTATTCCACTGCATGTAAATGTGAAGCGAATGACAATAAAGAATCCTTGAATCCTTGAAATGCCACACAATAAACCCTGTTTATCTTAAGTTGTCCAGAGACATGCATATTAGGTTAACTGGTAATGCCCGATGGCTGTACGTGTGAATGGGAACATGAATGCTTGTCTCTCTGTATTAGCCCTGCAACAGGCTGGTGACCTGCTGCAATTTTTATGGTAGTTTTATTTTAATAGCAAGAGACAGAATACCAACCAAAAATCCTGAAAAAACACATTTATAAAAGTTATAAATTGACTTACATGTCATGATTGAAATAAGTATTTGATCCCTTACAACCCATCCAGAATTCAAGTCATCAGTCTGCCACATGGGCACACAGATTACAGGCAATCATTCAACCAATCAATTACAGATACTCCTGATCCCAGCTCGTTAGTGTATAAAGCACATCTGTCCACAGAATCAGTTTCTTCTATTCCAACCTTTCCACCATGTCCAAGACCAAAGAGCTGTCAAAGGACATCAGGGACAGGACTGTAGACCTGCACAAGGCTGGAATGAGCTACAGGACCAACAGGAAGAAGCTTGGTGAGAAGGTGACAGCTGTTGGTGTAACTCAGTGCTTCTCAATTATTTTTTGTTACGCCCCCCCTAGGAAGAAGAAAACCTTTTGCGCCCCCCCACTCTCTGCCGCGACTATAAATAGTCATGGCGGAGCTGAGTGTAGGCAAAAAAAACGTACACCATAGAGCTATTACTTACTGCGTACACTCTGACAATGAGAGCGCCACTGCCACCTACTGTAGGGGATGTGCAATTACACTTAATTCTAGTACGGCAAAAAAAGAAGCATGTTCTCCAGGCTCAGATGCGCCCCCCCTGGTGGCGCACCGCGCCCCCCCAAGGGGGCCCGCCCCACTATTTGAGAAGCACTGGTGTAACTATTCAGAAATGGAAGAAATACAAAATGACCATCATGGCCCTCAATCTGGAGCTCCATGCAAGATCTTGCGTCATGTGGTGAGGATGATCATAAGAAAGGAGGTAAATCAGGCCAAAACTACACAGGAGGAGCTCGTTAATGATCTGAAGGCAGTTGGACCACAGTCACAAAGAACAGCATTGGTAACACACTATGCTGTAATGGACTGAAATGTTGCAGCACCTGTAAGGTGTCCCTGCTCATGAAGGCACATGTCCTGTACATGTGGGTTATTATTGTTAAAGAAAACAAACAAAATGAAAAACTGAAATTGAAAAAAACATTTTCATTAACTGAAATAAATAAAAACAAGAATTAAAAGGAAACAATGGTGACTAACTCAAACTATATTATGGGTTTACAAAACTAACTAAAACAAACTGAAATTATTGATAAAATGACCTCATTTTCGTTACTTTATTTAAAAGCCTTGTGGATCATATGAAATCATTTTTTCCGCTCTCTGAGTTTAAGCTGGGAGCGCCACAACTGTGCGTGTGTGCTCACCACTCTGATCCTTAAAGTTATGGCCCATACGGGGTTTCTTTGAGTATGACAGCACAGATAGAAGCGAGTGTTTTGTTGTGGATGATGAAAAATGTGAGGAACACTTCTGAGTCAGGAAAAAACACCAACATCAACGTCCAGCTGAGAAGCGCACAGCGGCCACGGAAACCCAAAGAGGGGGAAAAAGTCCCAGTGAACAGTTGGTTGTTGAATACAAATTTTCAAACGGTATCGTTTGTCAAGTTTTTATTACACAATAATCACTCTTTAACCTGACAAACTATAAAAAAACTAAACTAAAACTAAACATCAAACCGAAAATAAAAACGAGCAAAAACCACTCTGGAAGCTAAAATGAACTGAATTAGAGAGAAAAAAAACCTAAAGCTAAACTAAAATCTGTAAAAACAAACAAACAAAAAAAACAATAATAACCCTGGTACAGACCTGTCTTAAGTTTGTCAGTGAAAATCTAAATGATTTGGTGCTATATAAATAAAATTGAATTGAACACCATTGGTAACACACTACACTGTAATGAATTGAAATCTTGCTGCACCTGCAAGGTCCCCCTGCTCATGAAGGCACATGTACAGGCCTGTCTTAAGTTTGCCAGTGAACATCTAAATGACTCAAAGATGACTTGGGAGAAACTGCTGTGGTCAGATGAAACCACAGTGGAGCTCTTTGGCATCAACTCGACCTGCCGTGTGAGTATGACCCAAAGAACACCATCCACACAGTCAAGCACGGAGGTGGAACCTTTATGCTTTGGGGCTGTTTTTCTGTTAAGGCTACAGGAGGACTTCACTGCGGTGAGGGGGCGAGGACCCCTGAAGAACACTGAAGATGGGTCACGGATGGGTCTTTCAGCATGGCAATGACCCAAAACATACTGCCAAGGCAACAAAGGAGTGGCTCCATTAAGATGGAGTGAAATGGATGGTTTATGTCTCCAACTTTTATCTCTTAGTTTAGCACCAGCTCTACAACCCCACTGTGTCTTCTGTAGTGTCTTCAGGATGTAACACTGGTGTATGCCATCACTGTTTCCTTTTAGTGTCACTGGAGTATTCAGTGCCATCAGATGGTTCAGTGTGTAAACAAACAAACAGAAAAGCAAGAAAAAAGGTGTATAAAGTAACAAAATAACAATTATTAGTAAT
The DNA here is from genome assembly GCA_030220045.1 of Australoheros facetus. NCBI lineage: Eukaryota > Metazoa > Chordata > Actinopteri > Cichliformes > Cichlidae > Australoheros > Australoheros facetus. The sequence continues at coordinate 4,714 of JASGAU010357328.1, forward strand.
TTGGAATAAATGAGTGATTTAAAAATAGTAAAAACCCAACAAAGACCTGCTGCAACAGGCTGCCACTTAGCACGCTCCATGTCACACTAACGTTATAGGGATATTATCATTATAACATTATACAAATGAAAATCATCATCGTCAACATCACTTTGCTTAATAGTAACTACTTTGTTGCTCTTCTCCAACAGACTCTAGATGGTTTTGTGTTTGTTGTCGCATCAGATGGCAAAATCATGTACATTTCAGAAACTGCATCAGTTCACCTCGGTCTGTCCCAGGTAAGACACTCAGCACTCTCTCTGTGGGTTAGTTTAAGTTTACATATTCTAAACAATTTGAAGACAAATATATAAATAGAAGCATGTGACATGTAACAATTGAAATTTCAACACACTTAGGACAGGGAAACACTCTTTTGTTTCTATATCAGTTTAATGTATTTATTGTGTAATTGATCACTACATGCTGGAAATGTGTGTGCTGCAGGTGGAGCTAACAGGAAACAGTATATTTGAGTACATCCACCCGTCAGACCACGATGAGATGACAGCAGTGCTGGGGCTCCGCCAGGCCCCACACCATCACTTTTTGCCTGGTACTCAGACTATTTGTCTCCATTGTGAAGTCTCAAACAGTTGTAGTTAATGTTTTACTCCTGAAGTACATAACAATTCAGATCCTGTTATGCCACATTTAATACTATGATATAAACTGTTAGCATCTAACATATATAAAACAACGTAAAAATCTATAGTATCTGCCTGCAGAATTCAGTGCCTAGTATTCAGCTTGGGACTTCTTGCAATCCAGAGAATATAATTTGAAAGAAAAGGCTTCTTTGGATTTATTGAGTAGCACAGCTGTGAACTCAGTACCTTTGCACTCAGTCTGTTTAGGTCTGCATGTGTCCTGTGCTTCCAGGATTAACAATAGGCCCATATTTGTAGCTGTTGTCCTCATTAGACTAATGTATGTTTCTACATGCAGGCAGCACGGTGTGTGGTGGTTAGCACTGCTGCCTCACAGTTAGAATAACATGTACTGTAGAAGGCCTGCGTTCGATTCCACCTTGGCCCACCCTCTCTCTCCCTCTCTCTCTCTCTCTGTGTGGAGTTTGCATGTTCTCCCCGTGTCTGTGTGGGTTTATTCCCACAGACATGCACTTACTGGAGTCATGTTAATTGGTCACTCTAAATTTGTCCATATTGTGAATGTCTGTCTGTGTTAGCCCTGCAACAGGCTGGTGACCTGTTGCCCTGGGATAGGCTCCAACAACACCACCCTACCCCGAACAGGATAGGTGTAAGAGAATGGATGGATGTGTCCACATGCCAAATTTGTAATTACTAAATATAAGATGTGGTAGAAACCCCAAGATATTGTTTGTATGTTTAGCTTATAAGCCTAATTGACTGACATTTCTTGTAAATATCCCTGTCAGCTTTGCCATGGTGTTTGAGAGGAGCATCTTAGGATGGCATCCTTATTATTGACAGCCTTATCAGTAAACCATAAGCCAGTCACTGTTGTTTGGATTGCAGAATTTATATGCTACTCAAATAAATTAATGCAAATATAAAACTTTCACATCTTTCTTGGGAGTAACTTTCATAAGTTCCGTAGGATCACTATTTTCATAACTTACTCCCAAGGTTGTTATAATTAAGTGAAGTTAAAAACTAAACATATTCAGTTCACTTTTATTTATATAGCACCAAATCACAACAAACAGCTCAAGGCATCTCAGCTACACTATAAAAGCAAAAGACTGGTGGAGGTAAATCCATCTTCTGCTGCTTATCTGGCCCTGGATCACAGGGCAGCAGCCTAAGCAGAGAAGCTCAGACCTTCCTCTACCCGACCACCTCCTCCAGCCAAAAGATGTAATCTGAGCATGCCCCAGGTGTACCACAGAGCCTCCTCCTCCTTCCCAGTAGGATATGCCTGGAACACCTCCTTTCAATGTAGTGGCTCTACTCTGAGTCCCTCCTGAATGACTGAGCTCCTCACCCTATCACTAACAGAGAAGCGAGCCACCCTTTGAAGAAAGCTCATTTCCACTTGTATCCCTGATCTCATCCTTTCAGTCACTGCCCAGAGCTTGTGACGGTACGTATATAGCACTTTTCTACTGTACTTGAACACTCAAACCACTTTCTTACTACAAGCCTCATTCACACATTCATACAAGCACATTTATAACTTAACATTCACACACTCATATTCCAGTGGATGAACTGAGTGCAACTTGAGGTTAATTATCTTGCTCAAGCGTATTTTGACGTACAGACTAGAGGAGCCTCTCCAGCTTCAGGGATTTTAATTTTAATCAGCTGTAACTCAAATAAAGAAAAACATCCAGTCTGCATTGAGCGACAAGGAAACCGATTCCGAAAAACCGCAGCAGTGCCTCCTCCTCGGCCCGACGTCCGAGGTTGACTGATGAAAGAATATCCATCAGGGCAGAGTTCAATAAGAGATGAATAGTCAGAGTCACGCTGCCAGGTTTCAGTCAGGAGTAAAAAATCAAAATTTTTGGAGAGTATAAAATCATTTAAAATGAACGATTTATTAGTCACTGAATGGGCATTAAGTAGTGCCATGCTCAATAAGGAGGACACCCGGTTCATAGCTGATGCCTGGCGTATGGGACGTAAAAGTTGAGGGTTTGAGCCAGGGCTCTCATAAAATCCAGTCACCGAGGGGAATAAAGGCCAGGTAGAGGAAAAGTCTGGATGGACCCTCCTAAGGGAGAACTGCCGTATGAAGCCGAGCCCAGAGAGTTCGGGCAGGGATATTAAAAAGGGATTTACCTCCATGAAAGGTGACCGAGCACAGGAAGTCCGAAAAGCACAATGACGCTTACCCGTTATACCCCGCTTCCAGAGCAGTCTAAGCTTCACCTGGATACCCGCTCATTTTCCTCTCCTCCTGCATGATTTAGGAGGCCCCAGAAAAACACCATTAAGGACGCCAGATACAGAGTCAATCCCTGGGAGTAGAGGATGAAAAACGGCGACACCAGGAAAAAAGGCATCCTGATCCATCATGGAGGCACGGATGGACAGGAGTGTCTGGCGATCATACACCAGAGCTGGGAATACATTCCTCGTACAGAGAAAAAACAGCAGAACAGAGAGAAATAATAGTAGTGGAGAGTGAAACAAACTGCGGCCGGTAGCGGCAGAGCCGAACACAGGCACCGAACCGGAAGCCAGAAGTCTTCTGCCACTTGGCTGTGCCTATCTATCCATAAAAATTATGAACAGACTGAAGGCAGCACCAGTGAAGTGAGCACCCCCTGGGAATCAGTCCCACTTATTGCTGGCAATGTGGACCAAGCTGTCATACGGGGACCAAAGAGCTGGTCCAGCATTCAATGACCAGGATGAAAACTTCATTTTTCCTTCTAAACCTGATGGTTGACTAATGGATGGACTCTCCTCTTCAGTACCCTTGCGTAGGCCTTCCCTGGGAGGCTGAGTAGTGTGATCCCCCTATAACTGGAGCACACCCTCTGGTCTCACTTCTTGAACATTAAGTTCAATTCATTTTTATGTATATAGCGCCAAATCACAACAAACAGTTCTCTGAAGACTCTTAATGGGAACCACCACCCAAGTCTGCCAGTCCAGAGGCACTGCCCCAGATCACCACAGGATATTTCTGAGGCCTTTAGGAACTCATGATGAAACTCATCTACCCCAGAGGCTCTGCCACCAAGGAGTTGATTAACTACCCCGGTGACCTCACCCTTAGTGACAGGTAAGTCATCTCTCTCGTCCCCAGACTCCTCTGTGGAAGGCATGTCAGTAGGATTGATGAGATTCCTTCCACCTCCTAAGTATATCCTCAGTTAAACTCAGCAGTATCTCACCTGCACTATACACCATGGGAGTAGAGCACCACTTTCATGTCCTCAGTCACCTGATGTTTTGTTCCATGGCCTCACCGAACTCCTCCCACACACGAGTTCTTACTTCAGCTACTGCAGAGCCATACTCCGCTTTGTCTGCCGGTACCTGTCAGCTTACTCCAGAGCCCCACAGGCTAACCAAGCCTGATCGGACTTCCTCATATGGTTAGGGGATTACCACTATGACAGCTGCCTTGCTGCCACAGCTCTTACCAGCAACCTCATCAACGAAGGGTCAGAAGATGGTCCATTTGGACTCAATGTCCCCAGCCTCCCTCAGTCTGCTCTTCTGCTGGCCTCACTCCCAGTGTAGCCTGACTATATGTTTGGGCTTGCCAGGCCTATCCAGAACCCTTAGTCTGAGGAAGGGCAACTGTAGCCCAAAATGTTACTCCCTTTAAAGGTTTTTGAATTAAATACTATTATTATTCAGGAGCCTTGCTGGTGTGAGGACCCCTTTTTTATTCCCCATCCAGCATCCTTCGCTGGCACCTGATCCAACTCACCACCAGGTGATCAGTTGACGGCTAAGCTCCCCTCTTCACCAGACTGTCCAGAACACATGGCCACAGATCTGATAATAAGATTAAGAAATTGATCATTGACCTGTGACCTAGGGTGTCCTGGTGCCATGTATGCTCATGAACACCTTTATGTTCATGGTGTTTGTTATGGACAAACTGTGATTTGTACAGAAGTCCAATAACAATACATACTCAGGTTCAGATATGGCAGGCCGCTCCTCCCAATCACGCCCCTCCAGATCTGGAGGGACGTGATTGGGAGGAGCACCCAGCAGTGTTGGAGATCTTGTTAAAGTTGATGATGAACACAGAAAAGTATGGACAGATTTTGATCCACCATGCAATACCATCTGGAAAGCATCTGATTGGCAACTGATTAATTTTTCAGCATGAAAATGACCGAAGACACTGCCAATGCAGTAAAAGCATAACTGGATAGAAAAACACACAGTGAAACACTATTAGTTATGCAGTGGACTCCCCGGATCCCTGACTGCAATATTATTGAAGCAGTGTGGGATCAGAGAATGAAACAAAAGAGAGCCAACATCCACTTTAGAAGTGATTCAAGGAGCCTGAAGAACTATTCCTGAGGACTACTTCAAGAATTTACAGGACAGCTGCTTAAGAAGCCTAAGAGTTTAGGTTGTGTTTGAGAATACAGCTGGTCATATCAAATATTGACTTTATAATTTTACAAACTCTGTTGCCTTATATACTGTACTACATACTATTCCCTAATGTTGGCATATGGTTCAATAATTGCTCTCTCTATTTCCCATTTTACTAACAAAATATAAATGAGTGGTGGTTCAAGACTTTTGCTCAGTACTGTACTCCTAAAACCAGGAAAATATTATAATTCTTGACCTAGAGTATTAATTATTTAGATTAATTCTTGACCTTTTGGAGAGGAATAAGGTAGGGTTGTGCAGTGGTAACTGGTTCTGGTGCTTTGTTAAAACAAATAGGAAAATTTCAAAATAACCTAGTGAAACATAATGTAAACCAATGTACATAACGCCTCTGAAATGTGTGTTTTTGTGTGTTTTTGGACAGAGTATGAAATTGAGCGTTCTTTCTTCTTGAGGATGAAATGTGTTCTTGCCAAACGAAATGCAGGGCTGACATGTGGAGGATATAAGGTACATGAAGTTAGTTAATTACAAGCCTGCCGACAAAAACAGCAAAGTTCAATGGGTGTTTTCTTCCTGCCCTGGTTACTTTGTGACTCAGAAATCATTCTCACTTTTCCTACTGAGAATCTTCCAGTCCTTTATTAAGGGATTTTTATTTTTATTTTTACCAAAAACAAAGACCGCTTCCATCGTAATAGCTTTAATGCTTTTTAGTGTTCAGTAACAGTTATTTAATTGTAAAATTAAATAAATGTTACTGAACATGTAAAGGGCATTTTAAGTGTCTGATTAACGACACAATCTTTATGTAATTTTGCCTTTGTAAACCAGCACAAATCAAACTATCCTGATGTGACTGAAACACTGACTTCCAGCTTTAATTTTAGGGGTTTAACAAAAGTCCATTTTTATACATAGTCCCCCTGTTTCAGAGGTACAAAAGTAACAGGAGAAAATAACATACACTATACTGCCAACAGTATTCACTCGTCTGCCTTCTCACACACATGAACCTGAGTAACATCCATTGTTAATCCAGAGGCTTTAATATGATGTGGGCCCACCTTTTGCAGCTGTAACAGCTTCAGCTCTTCTGGGAAGGCTTTCCACAGGTTTAGGAGTGTTTATGGGAATTTCTGACCATTCTTCCACAAGACCCCTATGGATATAAAAGCAAGGGAACAGTTTACCCTGCCCGGGATAGGGTTACCGGGGCCCCACCCTGGAACCCTGGAGCCAGGCCTGGGGAGGGAGCTCGAGGGAGAGCGTCTGGTGGCCGGGCATTAGTCCGTGGTGCTCGGCCGGGCGCAGCCCAAAGAGATTACATGGGCCCGTCCTCCTGTAGGCCCACCACCCGCAGGAGGTGTCGTAGGGGTCGGGTGCAGTGTGTGTCGGG
>JASGAU010357330.1:0-22403 GCA_030220045.1 Australoheros facetus
TGAAACGTCTTCAAGATACAAAAAGAAGTCCAGTCGCCTTTTTTCAAGCTCCAGAGACTACCATGACCTGGATGACTGAGAATCTACACAGACATTTTGATGTAAATCCTTTTGAAAAATGCAACACAGCAGGCATGCAGAGTAGATGGGCTGTTCGAGGTTTAGAGCAGAGAGGAATGGGTGTGGGGGGTCAGTGGAGATGTTTTGATAATTTGCAGACTGTCAGTAAAAGAAAATGCAAAATAATCTCTCTTTATTTACTGATATTATGAGAAGCTGGAATAAACAGTTGGTCTGCTGATTCGTCAGTCGGGTGCCTTTACACTGCAAAGAAAAGGGCACAACAAGATGACCTGATAGAAATAGGGCTAGACAAATGTCAAATTAGGTGGAAATCACTTGGAAAATGGGAATACCGCTCTTTTCATGTTTTAGTTTAGAAAGGAAGATACACATTTTAGTCAAAAGGCTACAACATTTAAACCATTGCCAGTGGTAGTAATTTACACCGATCATTTTGTTCACTGTTTAATTAATAAACTCTAGAGTATTTTAGTGTTTTCCTCTCATATTTTATATATTATTTATTCTTTTTTTTGTACTGCGTATTCTACTGTCCCTTTGCTGTTTGCAACACCGTAAATTTCCTACAATGTGGGACAAATAAAGAATCATCTCATCTCAACTCAAAATATGCATTGCTACTGTGATGTCATTCATTAATGTAGTGATGTGCCTTTCAGACATTAGCATTTCAGTTGATACCCTTTTGCCTGTTTGTTACCAGAAGTGACACATATTATGGTTAGGGTCAGAGTGCTAAGTTGCCATTACCAAAGTCTGCTAGCAGGCTACATCCACTGACTGTACAGGTGCACTGCTAAGTAGTAACACATGAATACAACGCTAGAATTTCATTCTCCAAAATTGGAGCTCAAACATTTTTGACTAACTCAACAAACCATCTTATTTACCACATAATTCTGTTAAAATGCTCCAAAAAGCACCAACACCACAAACATCATTAAAAGGTCCTGTCAAAGTGGCCACACCTGTAACTTGGGTTTTGTTGAATACTCAAGTGTTTTGCACTTGGCTTTTGTAAGACAATGCTACATAATCTTCCTTGTCTTTTATTTATGTTCCTTTGAAATTTTTTTTTTTGTTCTTAGTTGGGCTTGGGTTTTGTGGATGATGGCACGTGTGTCACCCCTGGGGTTTGAAACGAGAACAGTTTGAATGCATTAATTAAAAGTATAATTTATGAGCCTCAAGTAGTGGCATGAAGTGTTTTGTCATTCAACAGAGGTTTACTTGAAATCCCTACCAGCACTTGCTGAATGCATTTGTGGTTTAACCTTGTTTATCCCAGGCTTTCAGCAGCTTATTGTCATTTGCAGGAACCCCTAAAGGCATCGTCACTATGTGCCGTTTTGTCACTAAAGGCCTGCATAGCACATAAACATTGCTTTTCTTTTTCAGCAGGGTGTTGACTGACGTGTTATATCTTGCTGCTGCTGAGCTGTATAGTCATCCCAGTCTCATTGTTTGGAGTGTCACTCGGTGGTCTGTTGAGTTTCTAACAAAACTGCTTGAGTTTGCCCAGAAGACTGTTGTCCTCAACTTATCACATAACAGTTTCTTAGCCTCCAGTCTGAGCCTCAAGGCCTGCAGCCCTGCTTGTTCTTGTCCTTTTGCTCTTCGTGGTGAGTGATTCAGACCCGGAGCTCAGTCAGCTGGCTGGTTGGACAGAAAACCAGTGGCGCTGCAGTGCCCCAGGCTTGAATTTAAGCTGCTGTGACATGGGACATGCTCTGGTGCTAACATTAGACTCATAGTTATAACGACTCAGTTGCAGCAAACCAACTCAGAGCATACACAGTCAGCATAGAGCTCCATCAGTAATGCATCATTTTCCATCTCTACTGAGGTGCAAATTAACTTATATTCTGGTCTCATAGCAGATCTTCTTGTGGGGTATTCACTGTGGCTTTCATCTTTCATTTTGCTACAGCCTTCATCTTTGTCCTCCTCCTCCTCCACCCTCCTCCATTTATCGCAGCCTGAAGCTGTTGTAGGTGGCACAGGGGTGTTTTCTCAGTCTTGTGCTCCTCTTGTGGGCCGCTGTCCTGTGGGATTGTCATGATTGTGTTGCAGAGCATAATTTTCTCCACCTCCATGTTTTTTTTTTTTTTTTTTTGTAATTCTGTTTTATCCATGCTCCCAAAGCTACATTCACCTACAGCCCTGAAGAAAAATATAAATACTATGGCTCCCGTGATTCTACTCTCTGTTTGCTTTGCTAAAAGGCACTGAATAAACAAGAGCACAGTGAGGAATATTAACCAGGTGGAGGATGAGTTGAGTTTTTGACCTTGGCCTACGACGTGGCTTCTAGAAAATGACAAATGACAACAACCACCACCCATCACAAACTAGCTTCTCTTTACAGTGAATCTGAAATTCAGATTGTCACTTCCTATGAGGACAAACTGTGCTTTCTTCCAGCATCCTCTCGCCTGCTGCCTCCACCCCTCACTGTCCCTCTACCCCTCCCCATCCCCACACACGTTGCATGGCCTCATTTGCCAAAAAGAGAAATGGAAGACGAATACAAACACACTAAAGGATGCCACTGAAAACCTGCATGTAGGGCTCTCTGTGTGTGCTCACACTCAGATTTTGTATTATTGCTGTAGATCTGTTCTCATTACACACTCGTGCCCACGGGGCACAGAGGGATGATTGCTGTTTTTCGCACCCAGGCAGGCACACAACCATTTTTATAGTGGAAGATTTGCATAAAATTGTGGAAACTGAAGGAATGCTTTCTGAAACCACATAATTTCTTCATTTTACGATGAATCATGTATGTTCTTTTTCCTCATCACCTGTAAAGTTACGCATCCATTACTTGGCTACAGCTGTGTTTTAGTTCCATTCCCCAAAGAAATAAAATGATTATAATTTTCAACTGGGAAGCAGTGATTATGAGGATCACTTTTCAACAAGATATAATGCTCAGTTTCCTGGTTGTCTTCTTGAAGAGGTATACAGGTATTATTACAGTTGAATAAACTCGATATGCTACAAAGCGTTGTACACTTCGCTTCCAGTGACAGCTGTGCTCTGTGGACAGAGGGGGAAGGCCTTGAGGAAAGTTTTCAGATTTGACACAGATGTTTACTTGGTCTCAAGGATGAACTGATTAGAATTTTGTGGTCAAAGGTCCCTCTAACATCTCATCTCTCTCATTCTTGTGAGTCCAATATTCTCAGGAAAGTTATTACATCTGGTGTAACTATCAACCAGCACTAAATAATAATAATAAAACCTTTAATTAAATGGTTAGTTAAAATAAGGAAATAAATTGGTTCTAGGATACAAAATACAGTGGAATATCATGGAAAGAAAATAGTGTGCAGTTCTACACAATTTTCATATACAATATTGTGGAAAAGTCTTGAGACAAGTGATTTTTTTTGCTAGGAAAATAATACATTTGTGCAGCGCTTTATTGAAAGATGTGTAAACATCTATTTGTTCTGTTCTCTGTCAGGATGATCCCCCACTGCTTCAGTAATGTTGAGGTCCAGGCTCTGGGGAGGCCAGTCCATGACTGATGGTGTTCCATTGTCTGTTTCTTCTATGCGGGTACGCTTTCGCTACATTGGCAGTGTGTTTGGGATCATTGCCAGGCTAAAGAAATTAACTGATGAACTTTCAGATAATATTTAGCTGCTGTAGATAGGTTTTTAGGCCGGCCACTTGGTCCTCCCCTTGTCCCCCTTTTTTTAAGGACACATCGCACACCATGTTGAGATATGCCAAGTTTTCAGCATTCCTTTTTGGGAATTTTTGGGAAAATATGTTATACTTGTCAAACTGTAATTTTTTAAAATCCCTTGAGTTAGGTGCCTTTTTTTATGCTTAAAGGATAGGTTGGTTTTAAGTGGCTTAACAAAAAACAAACAAAAACTTGTCTGAAAATGGTCAGAAGGATTTGATTGAAAATGAGTAAAAAAGAAATAAGGGATCGACATTTGCACAGTACTGTAATTATGCAGTCATTACTACATACATGTTTAACCCTTTCATATATTAAGAGATATATTAAGAGATATATATAATAGATGTTGCATGGAAAATGTCATAGCTGAGTCACTTAAGGCCACATTTAAATAACAGAGTTCACAGAGCCAAAAAAAGAGTTTTTGCTTTCTCTCCATTAGTTGGAAAGGTACTGTACGCCTTTCTAAGTGATGCAAAAACCTGAAATTGGACCCTATTTACAGTAATCTGATCATTTTCCCCTTTAAAATTAAGAGAAAAACTGGGTGGTTATAATGCTCACTATGATAGTTTATTATTTTGCTTCTGTATCACTTTATTAGTTTGCTTCTTGATTTCTGACAAATGTGGAAAAACATGTTGGCAGCCCCCCCCCCCCGGTCAGCTCCCCAATCCCTGTACCATCTGACACTGAGGAAGTTTCAGCCTTGTCTGGAACGAGTGTCACATCAACAGTGTTAAGACTGCCAGTCTGCTTGGCAATGCTTTTGTTTACATGCAGTAATTACACTAATGTTTCAAAATGAAATGGAGAATATTTTATTAGTGTGTAAATGCTGCACTTAACTCTTTTAAAAATACTGATAGCAGATATAATCAAGTACACACACACACACACACACACACACACACACGCGTTCTTTGGAATGTTATATTGCATTTGGCTTCAAAAGAAAAGAGAGTATTCACTTTATCAGAGATGTCACAAATGCAAAATTGTTAAGGCTATTTAAAATATGAGGGTTATTGAATATACATGTTTTTGTGTGCCTAAACCTCATTAACTGCAGCATTTTAACTCCTCTACCTTCCTCAGGGGCCTGGTTGTAGCACAGAGAGCTGAGTGTATGTGGTTTTAATTCCACTCGGCATTCTTTGGTAATTGAATTCATTATGAGGACATCGGGCGCAAACCGACTGTTATTTGCAGTCAGTCGAGGTTGCTAATTAGAAATTAGCTCAAACATTCTGGTACGCAGCCCTGGGGGAGCGGCATCCTCAGTCTCAAACTCTGACATGTCTACCAATAACTTGCAATTGCTGCCACAGCTTTGCACATAAGCAACCATTATCATTATTCCAGCGTTGAGAGATCCACATCTCGTGCATATTGTAAGTATGAAACTTTATGATGTCCATATGGAACCTTTTGAAATTTCAGGTTCCTCTGTAAGGGAAGGCTGCTGTGTGCCAGCTGTGTGGGAATGTGTACATCATAAAATGTACATGTCGCTTCATCAAAATAGATAACGGTACAACATCTCCCCAAAAAATCTTTTAAAGAAGTCACCTGAGTTTAAAGTGAAGCAAGAAAAAGAGGACTGCTGACTAGATAAGTGAATATCACTTCCTGTGCAAGAGGTGATGTGGGCGCCAGAGTAATGAGAGATAATTGAGCAGCAGAGCGATATGGATTGTAGAGATGTGTTGTCCTGCAAAGCAGATAATTCAAATGGATGTCATAGGGTGTTTGTTAAAAACATTCTTTTAAGTTCAATGTGAAACACTACAGGATGAATACTTTAATATTTAACATTTTCACCGAGGACAACTAGAATCTGAAACCATGAATGAACACAGAGCTTTGGTTGACAAAGAACAAAACAGGATTTATTCTTAACTTCGGGTTGCTTCTATTTGCCAACAATACATTTCATATCATTTACCATCAAACCTAATGTTTACATTTGCTCATATATCATTATTATTGTCTTTGTATATCTTTTTTTAATTCCATAATGTGCAAGGAGGGAAGACATTTCTGAATGTGGTGGAAACAAGCAGAAAAGGCCAGCTCCATTTACCTCTGTACAAATGTGGCAAGATATGAATCAGAGTGCCAGATGACAGAGAAATCATCACAGAAAAACATAGAAAATCAGTTTGAGTTGACATTTCTGGGGAAAAAAACCATGTGTGTAGGAGAGGTTTACATCCTCTGCTGCAGTGGACTCAGACTACATTCATCCCTGGTGCTACCGCTGTGCTGCAAACATCCCATCTGCAAAGATTAGCTTCAGTTGTAGAGACTTGTACTATTTTTAACTGACCTACCAAGCACAGTGGCCAACAAAGAGAGGAGTCAGGTCTGTCAAGCAATCAGTGAGAAACAATGTGTCTCTCTGATTGCCAGCCTCATCCATCATTTCTCTGGTACCATCCTATTCAGTATTTTTATTTTTTTTATGGTCTACTTTTATATGTCCTTGTGCTCTCCATGTTTGATCAGTGGAGGAGTTTAATCTGGTGATTTTTTTTTTTTCAATACTGACTCTGCTGAACCTCAGCTGATTTTCATTTAACACACTACCTCTTGTATGTGATTACATTCACTAAATCTTACATGTGTGGTCATGAATATTGTTCAAATTGAAGTCGTCCTTTGGCCCGAGGTGCCGTCTTGTTCATGCGTGACCTCTGTATGACCCGTCAGCACTTAGTCATACTCTAAAAGCTCACATGCTCCCATTACCAACTGACTAGAGCATGTGAAAATCCATTATCATCCGGGAAAGCAATACCCACAACCCCCTCTTTGCCATGACTGTACTCTCAATCTCTCAGGTCGTCGTCTTCTTTAAGTGACTTGTTTATTCTGCTCTCCTTTGACATTATGTAAACTTGTGCTAATCTTCCTGTTTGTCTTCCTGCACTTGTTTAACCTTGGCTCTTGAAACAAAATAAATACATCCTGTTCAGCAACTGATATTTAAGCAAGCCTATCTTTATATGTCATCCACATGTTGCATATTTTGTCAATTAAAAAGGAAAGAAAGAAGAAACAGGAGAAATAACTACAGCTTCTTTAACAACAAAGAAAGACGCTGATTAAAGACCTGCCAATTAACCTAACAAATCTAAAAATGGTAAATTGAGTAAGTTGAAAAACTTTTATATTTTTGGGGGGTAAAATGCAGCAAAACAAAATCCAAATATGATGGAAAAAGAACATCAGGAAGGTTACCTGGTACATGTGCAACCTTGATTTACATCATGAAAACTAAAGATTACCTGTGACCTCTTCACAAAAGCAACTTGTGACAACCATCTGGTTAAGCCAGAGTAATTTTGGTGAACAGATGTTTAGTCAAAAACAAGTTAAAGGATGGTTCTGTGCCAACAATCACCAAAGGTATGATTGATAAAGAAAAACAGCAGCTTTTGATGAAATTGGCACCCTGCCAACTGTTAGCCTTTGGGGTTGAAATATTCCTAATTAGTGTTGTGTGCAAGTCTGCTGTACAGGAAAAATGATGGAGTAAACCACGAGTTTCTGTGAACTAATATAAACTTCACTAAAAGTGGAACTGAAAAGAGGCTGGTTGCTGTTGCAGGGCACTGATTCAGAGGAGATCGTAGAGAATCCGCCATGAGCTGCTAAAACAGAAACTGAATCAAATATTATAAAAAAGATCATTTTGTATGTGCACATCTGCCTAAAATCTACCACGATGGATTACCAATCATGGTTCAAAAACTTTAGCATACCCAACAATTTGTTCTGTTCTTCTGTTTTTCAGTTGAAGAGGAACACTGTATTTAGATGTGGGTAATTTAGGCTATTTTTGTGTCACACATCTGATAATGCAAATATGTGCTGTCCAAAACTTGAATGAGACTGGGCTCTTGAGTGAATTTCAACTTAAATTAATCAAACCAAGGCGCTCCCAGGCCAGACGGCATTTCCTGGGTCTACCCTGGGGCAAGGTGTTCCAGGAGGCATCCTAGCAAAATGCCTGAACTGGCTCCTTTTGATGTGGGGGAGTAGCGCCTCTACTTTGAACCCTTCCTGAACGACTGAACTCTTCACTCTCTTAGGGAGAGGCCAGCCACCCTTTGGAGAAAGCTCATTTCTGCCACTTGTATCTGCGATCTCCTTCTTTTGGTTACTACCCAAAGTTCATAACCATAGGTGAGGGGGGTCAATTGGTAAATCAACGGCTTTGCAACATACTCCTGATGCATCCCCCCACAGGATATCCCGAGAGATGTGGTTGAATACCTTCTCCAAGGCCGCAAAACACTTGTAGAGTAGACGTTCAAACTCCCATGCACACTTGAATATCCTTGAGAGGATAAAGAGCTGGTCCAGTGTTTTGTGACCAGGATGAAAATTGCATTGTTCTTCCTGAATTCAAGGTTTGACTCCTTTCCAGTACGCTTGCATAGACTTTACCCAGGGAGCTGGGGAGTGTGATCCCCCTATAGTTGGAGCACATCCTCTGGTCCCCCTTCTTGAAGATGGGAACTACCAACTCAGTCTGCCAATCCAGAGGCATCACCCCAGATCTCCATGTGACATTGCAGAGGCGTGCCAACCAAAACAGCCCTATAACATCCAGGGATTTAAGGAACTCAGGGTGAATCTTAGCCACCCCAGGGATCTTGTCATCAAGGAGTTTTTTAGCTACCTCAGTGACCTTGCTCCCAGTAATGGGCGAGTTGTCTCCCTCATTCCCAGCCTCTGCTTCCTCTGCGGAAGACATGTTAGTGGAATAAATTAGGTGCTCGAAGTATTCCTTCCATCGGCTGACAATATTCTCAGCTGAAGTTAGCAGCGCCCGACCCGCAGTATAGATCTCCTGAGTCGCCTGACGGTTTGTCAGAATTGCTTCAAGGCCATCTGAAAGTCTTTTTCCATGGCCTTGCCAAACTCCTCCCACACCTGAGTTTTTACTTTAGTTACTTCCAGGCATACACTCATTATATGTTTAGGTGCACTTCCTCACCACCACGTGGTGATCAGATGACAGCTCTTCACCCAAGTGATTAGAACATATGGCCACAGTACTAATCGATCATTGACTTGTGACCTAGGGTGTCCTAGTACCAATTGCACTTATGGACATCCTTCGACCATGGCATTTGCTATGGACACACTGATTTGCACAGAAGACCGATAACAGAACACCACTCAGGTTCATGTCAGGTAGGCTGTTCCTCCCAGTCACGCCCCTCCAGGTTTCACTGTTGTCGCCCACATGAGCTTTGAAGTTTCCCAGTAGGACAGAAAGAGCCATTTGAACCCGGTTTCCACGGAAAACAAAACAGTGAGAGCCGCAAATACTAGCGGAAGCCGGTCCCGGTAGCGGCTACCGCGAGTGATTCATATATTGAGAAACTAAAATAAATAAAAAAATGATTTTATTTTAATATTTCAAGATCACAATAATGTTCCAGTTTAAAACTACAACAAAAACCGAACTGACAAAAATAAAATGCACTTCAATTGGATACGTATAATATACTTCCGCAAGCCGCACAGACCCGCAGATTAAGCCTGAATGAGCCACATGCGGCTCCGGAGCCGCGGGTTGCCGACCCCTGTAGTAGGACGACAGTCACCAGATGAAGCATCCTCGAGCACCCCACCTGCTGCCTCTCACTGAAGGCAACCCCAGAGTGGAACAGAGTCCAGACCCTCTCCAGGAGACTGGTTCCAGAGCCCAAGTCGTGTATTAAGATGAGCCCAACTATATCTAGCAGATGTCTGTCAACCTCACACACTAGCTCAGGCTCCTTTCACACTAGAGAAGTGGTGTTCCATGTCCCAGTTGCTGGTCTCAATAGCTGGGTATCAGACCGCCAGGGCCTCAGTCCTTGACCGACACACATTGCACCCAACCTCTACGGCACCTCCTGCAAGCAGTGGGCCTATAGGAGGCTGGTCCATGTCTCCTCTTCGGGGTGCACCCTATGGGCTAAGGCCACCAGGCACTCTCCCTTGAGCAACCCCAGGCCCTGCTCCAGGGTACCGTATCCCAGGCAGGGTAACCTGGTCCCTTGATCTTCCTCCCATGAGGGTCGCCAGAATCACTCTTTGTCTGGTTCTTCACCTAGGACCAATTTGCCTTGGGAGACCCTACCAGGGGGCAAAATCCCCCCAAAACCTCTGCAATATGTTAAGGTGGTGAGTGGCAAAGGGAAATCAATAATTCATATTTTTTAAATTTTCTCTTAAGAAATGCACTGCATTCAGGTGACCCAGGAGGCTTGACTTTATTTTGATGCAAAGATTTGTACCAACGTGAAGATGTGAAAGCAGTGTTCTGTTTACTTGAGAGTGCAATAAAAACATTTTTGTCACAGAAATCAATGAAGAAATGGGACAGATAATTGTGATGTCAATATTGATCAAAATAATTGTGATAATCATTTTGGCCATGATTGTGCAGCCCTAAGTGAAATCAACACTGTGACAGCAGTGAAAATAGCGACAATATAAAAGTAAATCCAAAATAGAGGAAACAGCGCTGCACAGGCTGATCGTTTCAAAGGGTGGAACTTTATATAAAAATCTTCTAGCTGAGAAAAATTTTACTGCGGTTGTTATGCTTACTCAGGATTTGCAGCTCTCTAAATAACACTTGCATTTAATCCTGTCTGATTAAACATGCCGCTGTCTGTTCGACCCATTTGTGATATTTCATTAGATACGCACGTGTGTCAGATGGTACAGATGCAGTATGAAGTCCTTAAGAAGTTGAATCTCTTGTCGTGTATGCAGAACATATTTGCTGGGTGTTTGACTCTCCTGCATGGTTGCTCGCCTTTCTCCTCATCCCTGAGTGAACTGGTGAGCAGATGGGAGGTTGTGGGGGCTGAGAGGGCTTGGTGACAGTTGGGAAGGAGGGGAGACTGGCTGGCAGGCTGTGCTGTGAGGTAGATAAGAGGAAGTAATGATATGCCTTGCCTGCTACATTAGCAGGCCTTATGTTTAGGAGAGCAGAGCAGACGTTGCATGTGTATTTGTCATTTGGTCTGTCATACACTGTTAAAATGTGCTCAGTGTGACTCTTCATTCAGAAGACTTCTTTTCTTTACAGGAAGTGTACTTGTCATATGATCAGTATGTCTGTATCTTTGATGCTCCTGTAGAATGCCACTGATGGGATGCTTCCTCACTCTCAAATCAATGTCTTATCAAAGATCAAATTTAAATCCACTGCACACCTGCTTTACGTGAAGTTTAGGGTCACATAGTTCAATTTTAAGACAGATAACTTCTATCATTTTTAAGAAATCTGTCTTCTCATGAATGCTCAAGATGAGTTTGGCACAAATGGTTTCAAATTCTTCTTTGTACAAAGTAATTCACTTTTCAAATCAAATGTTTCCAATATGGGAGGTGGCATACATGTCATTTTAATAGTTTCTGAAGAAATAATTGAAACTTTTTTATTTTACATCAATTTTTTTGCCTTTATTAGATAGTCAAGTGATGAAGGGACAGCAAAGCAGGGAGAGAGTGAGTGTGGGGGGAAGTGGCCGCCCCACATTTTCAGACATAAATCAGAAATTATATAAACTGTGTTTGAAAAAAAAAAAACCATCATGGCTCTTTAGGCTGTGAACAAAGTCTAAGAGATAAGGCAATTTTTTCAAATTTATTTTTATCAGACATAATTTATTCTCAGTTTTATAGCCGCTCTCTATGTGAGTATCAGGGATTTATCTTTGTGAAAGATTTTCTGGTTTTGCAGTTCAGCTGCTGTGCTGCTCCTTTTATCCCCATGGTCTGTTGTTGATCCAGGGAGTGGAGAAGGACAATGAGTGGATCACGGGTTGGCGACTGCGTCCTCACCTCTGTGTCTGTGTGTTAAACATCAAGGCCTCAGAGCTTGTAATAGAAGATTTTAGAGAACAGTTCTTGACCTTTTTCCTTTTGTATCCCTGACACGGATCTTGGTTCGTCTGGAGCATGTTAGGTGAGCTCAGACAGGAAACACACTTTCAGAAAGCTGAGGCGAGAAGAATTACATTTAAAAAAAAATGTTAAAGAAAATCATGTTTTTTGCAGGCTTTTGAAGACCTTTTTTTCTTTTTTTTTAAATGTAGCCCCAGCATCGTTACTTTCATTACAGATCTGATCAAGAAGAGATTTTTATACCAAGCATCCCCACTCAGTTTCTGTTCCTTTCAAAGATTTAAACAAGACATAAAGTTAAAGATGAAGCATATTTTTGGTATATCAAGCAAAATTGCTTGATTTATATTATTGATAGTTTTGAGGTAGCAAAAAATGGAGTGGCAAAGAAATTTAGACATTCAGCATGGTCACTGCTTCCTAATCCTTTGACGAGAACCTTGGCTTGTAAAGACTTTTTGTAGCAGCTAAGAACCTTTCAATTCTTGTTTGGGATTTATGCCAATTTTTCCTGCAAGAGGCCTCCAGTTCAGTGAGATTCTGGGACTGTGTTGCAGGTACTGCTCTTTTGAGGTCTATCCACAGATACTTAATGATTTTTTTTTTTTTAGTCAGAGAACTGAAAGGGCTATGGCAAAATCTTCAGTTTGCACCAGTAGTCAATTGTCCCAGTTGTAAGGTGTGTTTGCGATCATTATCTGCTGTAGTGCAATCATTTTTTCAGCTTTTTGACAGACAGTGTAATGTTTGCTTTCACATTTTTCAGGTATTTTCTTGAATCTATTCTCTCTACCAGTGAAATGTTCTCAGTGGACCTGGCTGCAAAACAGACCAAAAGCATGACCCACCCCTATGCTTGACAGGTGGCAAAATGTTGTTTTAATAAAACATACCCTTTTTTCTACAAACATATCTTTGCTCATTGTAGCCAAAAAATCCTTTTTTAACTTCATCAGTCCACAGAACTAATTTCCATATGACAGGATTGTTTAGATGTTCAGACTTCTGACACTGGATTTTGTGTATCGAGAACACAGGAACATTTTTCCTCTGATTTCTCTGTAGAACTGAGCACTCCAACTCCAGAGTTTTAAACAGACCCATTGCAAACAGGTGTTTGATTTGCCTTTTAAGTATGTCTATGAGCTGGTTTCTCAGAGTTTCTGAACGTTATTTTTGCCTTCACTGTTCCTGTTAGTTTCCATTTCTTAATGCCATTATGAAGTGAAGAATACCTGACAATGCCCTATCTAAGAAGACAGCAGTTCTTAAATAGGTTTGGTGGTGCCCAAACCTATGTTGTTGGTGTTGCTGGCACTAATGTATAGTTCCAATTAAAGAGCAGGAGGGGATGCTAGACAAACCATTTTTTATCTACCTTCTGTAATCAAACAGTTACACCCATGGTGAAAACAGACAGGTGGTGTTGTCCCCTTATTACTGTTCTGTTCCGATCAAAATGCAGTGCACATGTTGCTGATCCCAGAGTTGGTCAAGAAACTGTTTTGACTCATACATAATTTCAAATAATCATCAGCTTTCTTGGTTACTTGTCCAACAGAGGCAGAGCATTTATTTGAATGTATTTTTCTCTTAAGCTGATTAATTATGAATCTTAAGTCCTTGTCAACTCGTATATGAAAGTGTGCGTTGTGCATATTGTTTTAAAAAATTCTGTGGTAACAGCTGCTCAAAATTAATGGGACAAACTAACAAATTTAAATATGAAGGCTCTTTTTAATGAGATGGAGACTGGAGATGGACATCTCCAAATGTTTCTTCCTTGAGTTGCTCTACTAGACGTTTACTACAGTCACCTTCAGTTGCTGCTTGTTTGTGAGTCTTTCTGCATTCACTTTTGTTTTGTATTTTCTATCAGCAGTCACCTCATCAGTGGCCCTGTTCTTCCATAATGCTGCCTCTACCATGTTATACGGATAGTGTGGTATGGCTCAGAACGAGAGCTGTTTCTCTCTTCCTTTCCCCCCCCCATCAGTCTAGTACAAGTTAACCTTGGTTTCATCTGTCCAAAGATTTTTAATTTTTTTAATTTTTATTATTTTACAGAACTTTTAGGCTAATCTGGCCTTCCTGGTCTTGAGTGTCATCCGTGGTTTGCACCTTGTAAAGTGTTTCACTGAATAACTAATCATCACAGCTTACATGTAGCACATGCAAAGCTGCATATAATCAATTTAATATACTGTCAATTCTCTTTTCTTTGCTAGTGATTGGGAAAGCTTCATAAACAGCCTGCAGTATTTCCTGAATGTGTGTGTTGCATACACATACAGGAAATACATGCATTTATCAATGGCATTGCTCATTGCTTTGACACCACGGGGCATTTTCCAATAAACTTGTTTCTCCAATCAGATCTCATCATCTGTTACTTCTGAATAATCTGAACATTTTCTCCCTTGAACTCATAAAATCTTTTCTTTGCCTCTCCATCACTCATCTGTGTGTTTACTTTATGATGTTTGTGTCTGAAGGGACTGTGGAGATGGAGATGGATGTTATCTGGAGCTCATTAACAACACTGAAGGCTAACTTACCGGGATAAGTTCATGGCCTCACTAAGCTGGAAATACACACACACGCTGACTCACTCTCATAGCCCTTTTGCTGAGTGTGCACTTGTGAGTTTAACACAAGCTGATAAACCAACGAAGAGATTTTATTTCCAGCAGTGGAGGTTGCTGTCAGGTCTGATCCATAATTGTTGCGGACACAAGTTGACTTTCTTTTCCCCTTTTGTAGTCTGCACATGAGTAGTAAAAACTTTAGAGTTGTTCTTATAATTAGGATTTTGAAATGGTTGTGTTTTAATTCTTCTTGTTTCTGTTTATTTTCTCCTGCCTTCTGTGTCCCCTATCTCACTTATGTCTTTTGCTTAATTACTGTTGCTTCTGTGAAGATTAGTCTTTACATAGCTTGTCTCATTTTTACTCACTGCTCTTGTTCCTTTTGCTCTTTCATGGTCGTCTCCCCCACCCTCATTAGTTTCACCATTTTTGATTATCTCCACCTATGCCACATTCCCCCACCTGTGTCTTGTTTTGCAGTCATTCACTTTATTCAGTTCCTCTCTTTGTGTCTTAGAGATAGGAGTGGAGGAAGTGAGTAAGAGACACAAGGAAAATGTAGATGAGGAAACAAGGGAACAAGCTCAGAGCCTCATTTTAAAATGATGTCAAGGAAATGTGACATGTCGCACAGCTGCACTATAAATTGTTTTGTTCTATCCCAACGACAGCTGCATTTTCTGTCATCAGATCTAACAGTGTTCGTAAGGGATGCACTGATCCAACGTTTGGATCCGATATTGGTCTGATGCTTTTGGTCTCTGTCTTGTTTGCTTTCTCTGTTGTTGGTGTGACACTTATTTGGAAGCTTTTACTGTACTGCTAGAACAATGTCACTTCACCTGTCTCTTGTCAGCTTCACTCCACATGTGACTTGTGTGCAGTATGCAGTAATGGCTCACACTGAAATTAATCAATGTGAGTGTGAATAGTCCATTTCTCTGTGTGAGCCCTGTTACAGAGTGGTGACCTCTCCATGGTGTACTCCACCTCTCAGTCTATGACAGCTGGGATAGGCTCCAACCACCCTGTAACAGTGAATTAGATCAGATAATAGATGGATGGAATTTAACATTCTGTTAAGCATTCTGTATCCACAAATACCCCCAAATACAGTATCTGTGTTAGATCAGATCTATGAAAAGTTGTATCCCTTAGTGTTTGTGACATGTTTTTTGTGCCACGGTGACAAGACAAATAGTGAAGGGAGTTGGTCATTGACAGAGTTGATCATCTAAAACTGTCAAAATTTATNGTTTACAGGTACCTCTTGCCATAGTTTTAATATCCAGCTGTGCGCTGCTCCTCTTTCATACTTAACAGGATAAACACTTCAGCAAAGGATACACTGGTGCAACTATGGCTGCACAGCAGGTCTCTCCCCTGTCCTCCAGATTCATTTTAGAAATAGAGACAGCCTTCAGCCTGACATACTGACATTTAATTTTGGGCCACAGGCAGGAGCACAGCTGAGACGAGGAAGCTCAAATTAGAGAATGAGAAAAGTCTGTCGGGATTTTTGTTTTTGTCACTTTGTGGGTTTGCATCCTGTGCAGTCTATGCCATGAAAGAATTAAGGTTGTGTATTTACCCTTCCATTTTCCACTGGACTCTCATTTTTTCATTCCTGTTTAATTTTTCTGCCCCTTGGACTTTGGCTATGTCCACATGTACACAGGTATTTGTTTTAACTGGGATTTTTCCAAGTTTGTTTTGAAAAATATCTCTGTCCACATGAAAACACAAAAAAATTATTTCAGGTGTTGTCAAGCGCGTGCCAGAGCAGCAAGTGGTGATATAACCCTAACCGTGAAGAAATATTGGCCAATCAAAAAAGCCAGCAAACAATAACGCAGCGCACAGTGTGACGTCAAAAACATCAAAACACTTTTGATGTTGCGAGACAGAATCTCCGTTTTCCTTGTCCACATGTAAACGCAAAAATTGAGTTTTTTGAAAATCTTCACCCTGGCAGGAGCTTTTCAAAGACTCAGCTTTCAGCGATCCAAAATGCCGCTTGAGATGAAAACAACAGTGTAGTATTTGCCAGAGGGGGAAGACATGCTAGTTGTAAGAATGTTTGAGAGGATTTAAGAGGAGGATTTTTTTTTTTGGACTTGTTTGTCTTCATTGTAATTTGATGGATTTAATTTTGCAAGATTTATCTCTGTGTTTACTGTCTGAGCCTGCAGTTGCCTCTGATTGCTGATTACTTTGTAGTCACCAAGAAGAGCGTTTAAACGAAGCGCATTGAAACTGAGCTGTTTTTTCCCCAAAAGACCTGAAAGCTCTGCTTCCTATTTTGTGTCCCTGCAGTAAACACAATTTGGAAATTACATCAGAACCCAGATTGTCATTTGTGAAACCCAGGGAAGGCATGCTGGTAAATAAACAGCATTAGCTAAAGTTGACTTTGTTTTATGAAGTTTACTGAACTCCAGTTCTCTGTGTTTGTGTTGCCCATGGCTCTCCTTCACACAGTTGCCTCTGAGTGCAAATGTCACTGCATGTACACAGTACAAGCTGCTGATTTCCATCGATGTTTGTTGCGGTACAGCAGAACCTCTGTCCTTATGGACCAGTTGAGTGTTATGAATAGTGTGTTATTAATGCTAATTCTCCCTCCAGAGCTAGTCTTGTGTGTCTGTAGTTTTCCCTAGGTTTGAAGTAGAGCTCTTATCTCAAAGTAGTGATTTATTAAATTGGGCTTAATCATTGGAAGCTGAGAAATGTTCTAAACACTTCACTGATGTGCAAATGTGATGCAATAAAACAACTACACTGTAGTATGACAAGTACTATGTTTGAGTTCTTGTCTACCTGCTTACATGGTGGCCATAGTTACTAGTATTTGATAATTACACTTGTTTATTTTGAAATGTAATTCAAGGTATTCAGGTTTTTTATCATGTTATAGCGCAGGCTGTATATCAGCCTTTATCTATAACACCTCTTTTTATTATTTATTTATTTTTTTGTCTGGCACATATATTATCAAGATAACGTTAGTTTTATCATTTAGGTCAGTGTTGGACCTGACCATTCCTGTGTCTAAATATTCAGTAACAGCTTAACTGTACATGAGGATTAGTTTTCATGGTGCAAGCACCTTTAGTTTAGTGACTTTTAGGAAACTCTTTCAGTCAGTGCTGGAGTTTCTACTTAGCTGCTGATCTGGTGTTATGATTATTTTTTTTTAAATGGGCTTATTGAATTTGAAAATAATAACCTTTCTATAGCTGTGACCATCTAGATGGCAGCAGTTCGGGTGGATGATACCAGATGAAGGAATTCCCACCACCCAAATCATTAAAGTTGGCTCGGTCCAAACTACCTGCTCATTCAGTCAGTTCAGCTTTGACACTGTGACACAAAATCCTGCTGAAAGCTGAGTCTGGTAATAAGTACTGACTATGATGTTTGTCAGCCAGTTTCCATGTGCGGTGTTACTATGTTGCTTTGGGTTTTTGTTTGTTTGTCAGACAATCCAGACTGAGGTGGGTGGTTCATATCTGAGCTAATGAATTTTAAACAGTTACTTTTAACTAAATTCCAAGCCAATTTGCCAGTAATTCAGATATAGTTTCCACTTATACTCAAAGAAGAAATACCTTCTTCTTTGAGTTAAAGAAAATCTTTGATCAATATGTTTCTACTGATTTAAATGTTTTTGCACGGGTTATTGCCATGAAGCAGAACAATCACTTTTGTTGTAATGTGTAGTTACTTTTCTGGACCTTTCTGGACTTGTGAACATCAACACAGAATTGCAAATATTGACTTGTCAGTGCTTTTCTAATCCAAACAGTTGCAATGATCAGTTGACGAAATGATGTCATCCTGTGACTGGATAAGAAACCTGGTATTGTGCATCCACTTGTTTACAGTTCCTTGGACAAAAACATGAAATAAACCAGTAATAGAGGAGACAATTTGCAAGAAAATATTGTTTTTAATAGTCCAACCTGGCTTTCAGTTTATCTTAATTTATTTTTGGTTACAAACAGAACAGAATCAAACTGACTCTGTTCATAATTTTTATGTAGAGAATTTAGAGAATAAGAATAATCAGAATCAGAATCAGGCTTTATTGACCAATTATCGCTCACACATACAAGGAATTTGTTTTTGGTTACACAGATGCTCGCAGTGCATGAAAAATACAATAAAAACAATCTTATTCACACAGCTCACTCTCTCCTTACACACGCATTCACACCCGTAAATATAGAGAACATTGTAAACATTTAGCATGTGCAATTTACGTTGTAATTTAAAAAAAGGTGCAGTTTGTGCAGTATAAAAACTATAGAAAATATAAAATATATAAATAAGAAATTGAAGTAAAGGTGAATAAGATCGTGAATACAAGCAGCAGAAATGAGCTTCCGCCAAAGGGTGGCTGGCCTCTCCCTTAGAGATAGGGTGAGGAGTGCGGCCATTTGGGAGGGGCTCAAAGTAGAGTCACAGCTCTTCCACATCGTGAGGAGCCAGTTGAGGTGGTTCGGGCATCTGACTAAGATGCCTCCTGGGCGCCTCTTGGGTGAGGTGTTCCGGGCATGTCCCGGGGTAGACCCAGGACATGCTAGAGAGATTACAGTATATCTCTCAGCTGGCCTGGGAACACCTTGGGGTCCCTCTGGATGAGCTGGTAGAAGTGGCTGGGGAGAGGGAAGTCTGAACTTCTCTGCTTAGGCTGCTGCCCCCATGACCCGGCCCCAGATAAGCGGAGGAAAATGGATGGATGGATAGTTTTGGTGATTGTGCCACCAAAAGAAAATTAGTTAATAAATATCATACTTGTGCAGGACATTTTCAGTTTAACACAACATTGGGCGTTCTTAATGGAGAATAAAGAGTGACTTTTTTATGCTAAGTACAGAGAAGGGTTCAGTATGAATTATTGCTTTTATGCAACCCTGTATTAGACCTGATAATATACTATGGCTAAGTATTTAATTTCCTTACAACTTGTAAAATATATATATATATATAAATGTGTAGTGCTTTTACATGAATCCTTTCAGTAATCTGTTACACTTTTGGACTTGTTAATCCTCTCTCTCTCACTGTTGGACTTTATCTGTCCCTTGCAATTCCCAGTTGGAGCAACAAAGACTCATTTTTTTCGCCCTCTAGACCTCTAATCGGTCAATTTACCAGATAAAACTGGGAGTCGGAAACAAGGAAAATTAAGGCTGCAGTCTTCCGAGCTGCTGCTCGGCCTATAACTTGCTTTGTTGGCTTCAGAACAAAATGTCTTTGAAGGCAGTCGCTTGTAGCACTGTTCTCTACTACTGAGCTGTTAAAAATTGCTGCAGTGGAGGGACATTTCTGTTCCAAATAGAAATAGGCCAGAAATTGAGTTTTGAAAGCTACTTTGTGAAGCAACTGCTGATTCATTGGTATTGATCAATAACCCTAACAATCCCCTGGAGATACAATGAGACAATGTCCAAATTTATACCCTGATTTGTAATTTCTATGGCGGGCCAGTAATTGCTTATTTAGCAGGAAATATAAATGGGGGGAGTTGATTGAAGGGGCAGTGATGTACAAGATGTAATCCATATAAAACTTGTGATTTAGTTTCATATCGATATCCAGCTAAAGTGTTTTCAGAAAAAACCCCCCAGTAATAACAGTGAGTTATTATAAATGCAGTGCATGCATTAAATGACTACTTGAACATGGTGTCATATCAATATATACAATATGTACTTTCACTGTAATGGGAACCAGATATGCCTGCGTCCTGTTATTCACGAGAAGTGATTAAAAACTATATCAGCCTCTTTAAGGACCAAATCCATGTTCAGACCATTGTGCAAAAATGCTTTATGTTGCTAGTACAGGCAATACATTTCCTATCTCCAGTAACTAAATCCAGTCCACTCACTATGATTCATGGCATCTCTGAGCAGCTCACAGAAATCATATTTGAGGGAGCCTGTAATCGTGGATAAAGTCTGCGCTCATAAAAAGTTTATTCATTAACAGATTACTAAATGAGGAAACAAACCCATATCAATATTTTGCGAAGATGTGCATATTTTTTTAAGTCTTTGCATTCCTTTCTGTAACACGAGGAAAGTGTGCGATAGGAGCTCTAACAGCACAGTGATTGTTGCATTGTGCTATCTTTGAAGTAAGTGCTTCTGACAAGAAAAGCACATGTCAGAAGTTCAAACAACAGTTATATAACTGAAAAAGAAAGTGAGAAAGTGAAATGAAGAGGTCGAACTTAAAGAGCTTTTTTTTTTTCCTCCTCCTTTTGCTCTTCATTGTGGTAACTTGCTACAATATCTCACTGCCAAGGTCCAAATAACAGCACTGTGGACTTTGAACATGTTTTCACATAGAGACACTCTTGTGAGAGACTGCAGAAAAGAGCCTTGCTGAACGGCATGTGAAGTTTGTTCTTCAAGCCGTCACTGACTGTCGGAGAAGATGAAGACAGATGTTGGAGAGTGTACGGCAGAGATGGGCAGACTCATGACAGATGAAAGTCAGCAGCATTTTTTCTTTGCTCTCAGTGGATCACAGTGGACTTTGTGGGGGGAAAAAAAAGTTTGACCTTTTCCGTCTCTTAATGCATGCATGGATAAATAATTATTCAAGCTATAATGTTCGAGAAATAGAGTACATTAAAATAGAAATCTGTTTAGAATAAATCGCTGTGAATCAATAGCGCTGTTGCTTCAAATGTTAAATTTTCATATTTCTTCACCAGTTTTTCCTTACTCCTGTGCCCTTTTGTTTAAGATCCTATGCGGGTCTTCTAAATCCTCCCTTGCCATCTGTTTTATTTACTTCCATCCATCACTACCTCTTGGATAAACACTAATTCTAGTCCATTTGAGAGATTAATGTTTTGACTGATAATATATTTTGCAGAGCTGAATGAGACTACCTGAAATCATTCTCTCAGATTTGTAGAAAAACATTTTTTTTTTTTTGGAAACACAACTGAAGCCTTGCCAACTAAAATGAATGTGTCTGTAATTCTTAGCTGATTTGTAAAGCTGCATCATTTAACGCGTTTATTACTTCCAGAACAATCACTTTGTTCTTCCTCAGCCTTATGCTGGATTTGAACCTGAACCACTTGATCTTTTGAAAGTCACTGTGCCCCAGTTTCTCTGGCTTCTTTATTCACGGAAATATTTTTACTTAATGCTGCCTCTAAACAAGATTGCAGTCTTGCTGCCTCTTAAATGTACCTTCACTTCAGAGCTACAGGAGTTGTAATTTTTTTTTCCCACTATTCATTTTTTCCCCCCAAGAATAAAGTAATTCTGAGCAAAAGTGGCGACACATTACCCACCCTTATTTGAGATGAACAAAGTGATGACTAACAAAGTGTGTGTCATGCCTAGCAAAGTGAAACATACATTTTTACACTTTTGTTGATGTTGGAGCTCAGCTGCTTCCAGCAATGTTTGTTCTGTACATCACTACTGCAATATATTTGTCAGTGAAATGTCTTGTTCTTGTATGTTTGTTCTACTGTTCCCCATGAAATAATATGCATCTCAAATATTACAAAGGTTTCTGAAATACAAAGAAATCTGTCATCCAATTTTGAATAATAAACCGGAGTTTTGCATGAAGCCAGGCTGTGCAGAATACTTAAAACTAGTGGAGGCAATATACAGAGTGATTTTATGAAATCATTTTTATAGGGAGCCACAACATCAACTGCAGTGTCAGCATATTACACCAACGGTGATTTAAATGTGAGCATCAATTAAACTATATTTTGAAAATGTCTGGTGATCCCGGTCAAATTGTGCATCTGAGACTTTTTCTTTTAACTTTAATCAGAAAATCTGAGCCGTCACTTTTCAGAACAGGTTTAATTCTTCAGGTCATTTTGAATTCTCAAAAGTTAAGTGAACTCAAAAAAGAGGAAATCTGTTTTCCAGGTCACATTCACTGAAGTGGATTTCAGGCTGAAATGGAAAGATGGACTAATTACTGCAAAACGATTGTCACAGGGATCCTAATGCTTTTTGAGCTCTGATGAAAGGTTTCATTTGTGTGTGTGTGTGTGTGTGTGTGTGTGTGTGTGTGTGTGTGTGTGTGTGTGTGTG
>JASGAU010357335.1:0-10365 GCA_030220045.1 Australoheros facetus
GGTGAGGAGTGCGGCCATCCGGGAGGGGCTCAGAGTAGAGCCGCTGCTCCTCCACATCGAAAGGAGCCAGTTGAGGTGGCTCGGGTATCTGATTAGGATGACTCCTGGCCGCCTCTTGGGTGAGTTGTTCCGGGCATGTCCCACCGGAGGAGGCCCCGTGGTAGACCCAGGACACACTGGAGAGATTATATCTCTCGGCTGGCATGGGAACGCCTTGGGGTCCCTCCGGATGAGCTGGAGGAGGTGACTGGGGAGAGGGAAGCCTGGGCTTCTCTGCTTAGGCTCCCGGCCCCAGATAAGCGGAAGAGAATGGATGGAGGGATGGATGGATGGATGGCCAAAATGCTGCACACAAGTAACAACAAAGAAGTTTAAAACACGCAAAAAAAATCTGCAAAAAGATCTGCAGCTTTTAAGGTCAGCATAGAGCTTCAGTCTGCGGGGAGAGCAGCGTTGCACCCGCTCATCTACATATCCGCTTTGAAATGGAAACATTTTCTCTCTGAGACTTGTAGACAAGCTTGATTCGTTGACAAGATGAAACCCACTTTTATCTTCTGGCTGTCACTTCAAATGTTTACAAGTATATAGAATTGGAACAACAAATTAAAATTTTGCTCATTATTACATTTTTTTTTTGCAGTGGTTTGATATTAAAACTGGAAATCCATTTTTTACATGTGAAAATTACATTACAACACTGATTCCATCTACATACCTGTGTTAAATATGGGCATTACAGCCAGGAGCTTAGCTTAGATTAGTTTAGCGTAAAGACTGGAAACAGGTGTAACTGTATTAGCATTTACATTTGACCAACCATTAAATCTGTGCATGTGTTAAACAAATGGGAGACAGCAGTGCTTAAAGATGCTAAGCAGGCAGATTTTTGAAGTCTGGACAGAGCCACCTTCTCCCGCCTTCCAGTCTTTACGATAGGCCAATTGATTCTTTTCTGTAGCACCTTCTTTATTGGCATACACAAGCAAGAGAGTCACTGACCACAGACAAGTGAACAGCCCCCTCCATCTTTATGCTAACAGAGCAAGATCCTCAAAACTGAAAGAAGTGATCATGCATGTATAATTTTTCATGAATCTTTGTTCTCTTTGTACCTCTATGTTCATTTGATATGTTTTGGATTATTTTTGTAACTGTTTTCTGCAGGTTTCAGGTTATCCTGCATCTTTTTTGAAAGGTCTAGTTCTTTAACATCATTTTCATATCTCTTTGTAGTTGTTTTGTGTCTATATGTGTGTTCTTTTTGACCCTTTAGATACTCATTTTATGGCTATTGCTTGAATCTTTATATTTTTTGTATCTCTGTAAATATTAATAGGTTTTATTGAGCCAGTTTGGGTCCACAGACGGTATGAAAGATGTCTATAGCTGAAAAGCAAATTTGTATGTCTTTGTAGTTGCTTTTTATTTTTAAACAGACTTCTGTAACTTTTAACAAGAAATATTGAATTCATATCCAGGCTCTGACATATGGGAGCAGTGACGTCTTTAGTATGAGTTGAGATGCTTCCAAATTACTGTTTGCATGAAAAATAATCAACACTGATAATGATTAAAAAAAAAACTATACATATAGTTAAAAAAAAACCTTTGTTTTATAATTTTCACATTTTCCTTGATTTATATAACATCAATACTACAGACTCCCAGAAAGACTTGCTTTTTTCTTCTAATGTAGCTTGGTTCCAATATGTAATATAATTTATCTGTTTTTATATAGCACCTTTCTAGTCATATTGACCGCTCTAAGTGCTTAGTGACAAGCAGCATGTCACTGTTATTATTCCAACTGTCTTTGTAATTGTCTACAGTTTCTGTTCTAAATCCGTATTTTCTCCTCCTTTTTCACCTTTTTTCTCCTTTCTTCTTCTTTGTGTCTTGTGATTCTGACGAGTTATTTATTGGCGTGTTTGAAGAAAGCAGATCAACCTCACTCTCTCTCTCTCTCCTTTTCAGCATTTTAATGAGAATATGGAAAATAGGACAAATAAGTCTACCCTTCAAGATGTTATCATCTTATCATTACACCATGCAAACAAAGCCATCTCTCTTGTTTAAAACCTCCACAGCGGTGCTTTTTATGTCATGGATTTAACTCGAGGGCTTCTGTTTGTGAATGCCTGTCTTGATCGGTTCAGCTCAGAAAGGCTTCTGCCTGATGACCTACAATTTTCCTCATTATACTGAGGAGAAATGGGGTATTCGGAGGGGAAAGGGTGATTAGGGTAATGATTATAGTAAACCTCTTTCATATTGTCTGCTGGGTACATGAGAGCACAGTTGAATGGGGGTGGGGTATACAGGGGTTAAAAGGAGTATGGGTGGGTGCAAAGAGCAAGATTTAGGAGGCAGGAGATGAAAACCACAGGGTTTACAGAGAGTGAAGATCAATAAAACATATGTTATGATAAAACAATGATAATTTTCTTTGCAAAATTCTTAGTGTAATCTAAGAGCGAGGGTAAAGAAGGGAAAAAGATAAGTAGAATTTGTTGGTCGAGGAAAAGGAAGAGATGAAGGCAGATTATAATAAACTGTTGTTGACTCCTGGCTTACAGCTGGTTTATTGTTCATCTGTTTGTTTCCCCCACAGACTAAAGGACACATGACCAATCCTCTTACAAGTACTCAACCTGCAGCCTTCTAATCCATGCCCTCTTATTCAGTAACACACAGTCAGGGAACACTGTATCAGTTCTCCACCCTGCATCACTGATTGACGCTCCACTGTAATATTTTTCTTTACCTGTTACTGGTGAAAGCAGTAATACAACAAAAATACTTTACAGTCATTCACCTGACCACTGTGCTGCCCTTATTGCTTTCTTTGGTTTCTCCATCACATCACTGCTATCTTCTAGCGCTGTAGTCAACAAAAGAAAGTCCTGATTGCCTGAAATTGTACCTACCATACAAACAGGGGGTGGGGGGGTGGGGGTGAAGGGTGGAGATGGGTATTGTATCACTCAATTAAATTAACTGGCCACAGTGCACTGAGTGAACTTTACCTCCCAGCCGTATTAGCCTAAATGAACTTTAAAGAAACACAAGAAGCTAACCTTTGCAGCACGTTAAAACACCAAGAACAGGTTTGGGGCTGATCAGTGAGATTCATATAATTACTGGAAAGAGTATTGCAGTATTTTAGCTGTTAAAACCAATACAAGAAGTACTGAGGAATGACTCCTTATAAAACAGGTCTTAATGTCTTTAGTAATAACTGGCACTCATTGTGATGCCAGAGGATGTGTCACATCCGTCTTGGTCTGGGTGTGAGCTGCTGCTACTGACAGACACTTGAAGGTGTCACTGGATGCACCCACTATTTTAAAGCCTCTGTCTTTTAGCTGCTCCCTTTAGGGGATGCTGCAGTGGATCATTTGCGTCCATCTTATTCTGTCTCTAGCACCCTCCTTTGTCACACCAACCCTCTGCCTGTCCTTCTTCACTACATCCATAAATCCTCTCTGTGGTCCTCCTCTTTTCTTCCTGCCTGGCAGCTCCATATTCAAAGTCCTTTTTCCAGTATAGCCTCTATCCCTCCTCTGCAGATGTGCAAACCATCTCAGCCTTGTCTCTCTAACTTTGTCTCCAAAACATTAAACCTGAGCTGTAACTCTGATGCACTCATTTCTAAACTTGTCCATCCTGGTCACTCCCAATGAAATTCTTTGCATTGTCGACGCAGCCACCTCCACCTCCTGTGTTAGTGCCACCATCTCTGGGACTCTTCTCTTGTGCACTGTTTGTTGCTTTGGATGGTTGACACCAGGTATTTAAAGTTTAAAGTATTCACTACCTCTACTCCTGGAATGTTCATTTTTCTACCTGTCTCCCTCTCATTTGACTTCCCCCATTTAATCCTTGCATCTGCCTTCACTTGGTTCCTCTTCATGATTTCCAAAGTCATCCTGCAGACTACCATCCAATGCTGCCTAGCTACATTCTCCCTGACACCACCTTGCAGTCTCCTATCTCTATTACATTGCACCTTCTGCATAAGATATAATCCACCATTGTGCACCTTCCTCTGTTCTTACATCACTCTATGTTCCTCCCACTTCCTGAAACATGTGTTCAAAACAGCCATTTTCATCCTTTTTGCAAAACCCACTAGTCTGACCCTCTGTACACCTCTCTCCTCGACTTCATACGTACCCCACACCTCTTCATCACCTCTGTTCCCCTCACCTACATGTCAAATTCATGATCCTGTCTGACACTTTCACCTCCACTACTCTATTCATATGTTCTTCCTTCAAGATTACCCCTACTCCATTTCTCTTCCTACACTGATAAAAAGACAATTAGGTAGTTGCGGAGTTTGGACATTTACTTCACTGACGGAGTGTTTTGTATTAGTATATTTTAATCTATGCTTATTTTAAAGGAAAATGTAAGGCTCCAGTTAGCCAACAATACCTGTGAGTTATGATGTTTGCAAGTTTCTTCTGTTTATGTTACCTCACAGTAACTAACATGCATCAGTTTCAGTTGTAAGTGGTACAAGCAGTGGCTTAGCTTATCGCAGGTGTGGCTGTGGCTCAGGAGACAGAGCAGGTCATCATTAATTGGAAGGTTGGTGGCTCAATCCCTGGCTGCTAAAGTCTGCATGCCAAAGTATCCTTGTGTAAGATGCTGAATCCTGAGTTGCTCCTGATAGATTCATTGGAGTGTGAATGTTAGCAAGAGCTTTGATGTAGAAAGCATATGTATTAGCTTTGTCACATAAAGAATCACCTTATTTCTTTGATACTTCACCAACCAGCTGGATGTCCATTTATTTTCAATTAAGAAAGAAATGTGCTGAATGCTGTACGTCTCTGTGGTGAAAATCAAATGGCTTTAAAACTATAGAATCATTTTGATATTTTACGCGTCTCTGATATTCCACCTCAGTCTCATCATTCTCTCTGCTGTTTATATCACATTTTTGTTGTTTTCAAAAATTCTCTGTATATTGATGATGAATAAATAAAGTAAATGTGGATGAAAACACAGTGGAAAATAATTGCCACTGGAAAACTATGACGTATATGAAACAATCCTTTTTCAATCCTTTGACAGATGTGTCTGTTTCTGCAGAGTGATCTTGGGAGACATCAGCTGTCAAAGGTTGGCTCCACACAGATCTGATCCTGAATCTGTTGCAGATCTTATCAGTGAGGTACAAAGACAGGATACACATTTTGAAAACTAAGGAGCATCTCTTCAGTGGATGGATACAAGACTACGGGACACCTACTCGGGATGCATCAATGTGCTAAGGTCACTTCCACTTCAGCTGCTGCCTCATGCCTGATGAATCTATACTCCTGTTCAGTGACTGTGTCAGTACTGACCTGCTAACTTCACTACACTCTCAGACATTCAGCCAATCCAGCTTAAGGACATTTTTGCCCCGCATCTTACATATTCAGTCAGTTTTGATTTGCTGCAGAGCTTCACAGTTGAGACATTGTACTTATTTCATATCCAGGAGCCTGAGGAGCCCACAGTAAGAATGCTGTACACTCACAAAACACAAATGCCTGTGACAAACAAAGTACTGAACACTTACTTTGTACCTCACATGTCTCCAGAGTGTAAGGCTACGTTTGAGGGACCATGGCTGCTGGTCTTGGAGCTCGAAAGCAGCGTACATTCAAAGAAAGCACTAAAGACTGAGTGTGGTGACTTTACTATATTACTACTATGTCACATTTTACAAAAATTTATAAGATGATTTATTTTAACATAAATATATCTTTAAGATTTAAGATTGTGATGTTGTATTAGAGATCCAGCAGTATGTTTTTCAGTGCTGTGTTATATTACATTTCAAACAAATGTAATTGTGTAATACCGAGAAATACAGATCCTTTGTTACTGAAGTATGCTTTGTTTATCACCTTGCTGCTTTTAAAATGTCTAGAATTAATATATACATAGAATTAGTTAAAGTGTAGCAGTGTACAAAATATATTTATCACTGATGGAAGTCAGCATTTAGAACAAGTATGTGATACAGAAGTAGTAGCATTTGCATGTTAGTTCAAGAAGAACTTCAAAATTCAAACAGTTTTCTTTTTCAGTGTACATGTATCTGCACCGTCGGAGAACAGTTTGAGGCCACCTCCAGTGCTCCTGGCAGTGCTTCTACCTTCCTTCTCTCCATCATATCAGTCAGCTCTCTCCCTTTATCAGTCATAGTCCTTACATTTAAAGTTCCTAATCTCACCTCTACATTCCTTCCTTTCTTTTTCTCTCACTACCTCCAAACACTCCTCCCCTCTCCTCTCCTTTTGTCTTTGGCCAACAGTTGCACAGTTTCCACTGGCACCCTGTTGGCCAACAGCAGTGGAGGAGGTCATTGTTAACCCGGGCACTGACTGATCCAGTACGGAAATCGTTGCACGTTTGACTTGGCAAAGATGTTACACCGGATGCCGGTTTAGGACTGGGACTAGGAGTACCCTGGCTTATGTCCCGTGGCTGGGTTAAAACCACTATTATAAAATTACATGTTGAACTATGCCAGCCCTGTTATGTTCACATTCAAAACCTTAAGAGTTAAGTGAAAATGATCCTAACAGACAAGTTTGTTTACTGTCTTTAGATGAGTTGTCTTGTTGGATGTTGAACTGTGGTGTGCAAACTGGTGTTTGCCAATTTTACGCTTCACTACAACAGCTTTCTGGACCTGCTGCGTTTTGTTGGAGCCGGGTCTGAGTACATGTTCAGTAAACTGAAGCTTCATAATCAGACTAAGCAGCTGGCATCACATTGGGTGAGTTCAAAATTGCTAGTGGTCATAACCAAAACAATGAGGCAAAGCCGCTTAAAACTCTCAGAAATTTCACAGTCCACATAAAAACACAGATAAACCGCACGATCAATTTGTATTTCAGATTTCACTGCTGGTGTTTTGAAAAACAAGTCAAGTTGCTCTGACTTGGATTACACATTGTGAACATCTGTGGTTCAGAAGCTGGTTTACAAAATGTAATTTAGAGTGGAAACGTCCCAGGCAGCACAGAAGGTCCGCCACTCAGCACACATCATTCATCAGCTCTGCTTTCAACCATTAACTCCTTCATCGGGCTGTGTGTGTGTTCACAGGGCTTTACGCAAACCCCCTAACACCGTCCACTGATTCACAGCAGCATTTCCACACAGGTGTGATGTGGAATCCTGTGACTCATCAGTCGTACTTTCCCCACGTTCGTCTCTGTGAGAGTCCCATAGGAAAAGGGCGTGATGTGTGACGTCAGTTTCTTTATAAACAATTTTACATCAGTGCGTCTTCATAGTCTCACCTGGACATATGAATACATTTGCCAGAAGTTCTAAGCATGTAGAGGCCTGATTGATTTTTAAAGGTAAAACATGGTTGAAAGAGGCCAGGAAAGAGGCAAGTTGGAATGAATGAAATACAAACAAGCTCCACATCCACATCATGACATTCCCTGGCTATCAGCTTTGTCATAAGCTTAAAAATATAAAATTAACACAAAAAGACATTGGATTGTTGCTGTATTATATATTTAATATGGTACATATTATCCCATATATGTCCGATTATACAGCTGTTGAATCAGGAAGCTTGTGAAAGGTCAGATCAGACTGGTAAGCACTGGCTGAAAGACAGAAAGGAACTCTAATGCTGCGTTCACTGTGTCAAAGTTACAAACCAGCCAGTCATGACTCATTGTTGCTGAGTCGCTGTTGAAGGGTTGCCCAAGCGCGCCTTGTTGGGCTTGGTTGTGTTTGAAAACATGGAAGCATATGATGGTTTTATGCTTCACTGCGTCACTGGGTTGGTGAAAAACGCTGAGGCCAGCTCAGCTGTGTTATTTAGCATGTGATGTCTGAGCAGCAGCAACAGATAGCAGGTTTTAGCTGGTTTGTTAGTTTGCAGCCACTTCATTCTTCACTGGTAGTATGACTAGAGCATGACATCCAGCAGGCTGCCGGTGAACAGTTTATGAATTAAGTTAACAGTTTACCTTTGAATAAAAGTTTTTGACTATTTGGCACACCTAAATGGGTAAAGCTCATGAGAATAGAATTTTATTTATTTTAAAAAGTAATACATAAATAAATAAATAAACTCACAGCGCTTTATACAACATGCCTCATTCACACACACCTTTCTACGGCTAAGTGCTTTCTATCTAACATCCACACTCTGACAGTTGCACCGGAGAGAAACTTGGGGGTTCAGTATCTTGCCCAAGGATATTTTAGCATGCAGACTGGAGCAGTCAAGGATCAAACCACCAACCTCGTGATTAGTAGATGACCTGCTCCACCTCCTGAGCTACAGCCAATATAAGAGAGAGAGATGCATAACAACAACAACATCAATTCATGTTGGCTTTTGAAATCAAAGTTAGTAAAGATAATGCTTCAAAATACCAGCAAATGTGTTTCAACATGACTGCTGAGTAAAAGGCCTCAGTTTGAATTTCTTTCTTTCTTTCTTTCTTTCTTTCTCTCTTTCTTTCTTTCTTTCTTTCTTTCTTTCTTTCTTTCTTTCTTTCTTTCTTTCTTTCTTTCTTTCTTTCTTTCTTTCTTTTTCTTTCTCTCTTTCTTTCTTTCTCTCTTTCTTTCTTTCTTTCTTTCTTTCTTTCTTTCTTTCTTTCTTTCTCTCTCTTTCTTTCTTTCTCTTTCTTTCTTTCTTTCTTTTTCTTTCTCTCTTTCTTTCTTTCTTTCTTTCTCTCTCTTTCTTTCTTTCTCTTTCTTTCTTTCTTTCTTGTCACACTTACATGTTGCAGATCATCAAACAAATTTTAATATTAGACAAAGATAACTCGAGTAAATACAAAATGCAGTTTTTAAATGATGATTAAA
Source organism: Australoheros facetus (assembly GCA_030220045.1). Taxonomy (NCBI): domain Eukaryota; kingdom Metazoa; phylum Chordata; class Actinopteri; order Cichliformes; family Cichlidae; genus Australoheros; species Australoheros facetus. The sequence continues at coordinate 8,857 of JASGAU010357335.1, forward strand.
TATACGAAGGGGGAAAAAAGCTGTTCAAACCTACCTGCCCTGTGTGAAAAAGTAATTGCCCCTAAACCTGATAACTGTTTGCGCCACCCTTCGTTGCACAGAGTTTGCGATAACTGGCAATGAGTCTTCGGCATCACTGTGGAGGAATTTTGGCCCAGTCATTTGTACCGTAGGTTGCTGGAAGATGCAGGGATTTTTAGCCCTACAGAGGATAAAAAATAATTTAGCAGAGGCAGAAACATGCAGACCAGGAGGGGTGACATTATTACTACTTATTAAGCAGTAATAATGTCAGTTAAACCCGTTAGATTGAAATAGCTGATGTTTCAGTTGACACATAACAGCTAAAAGCAGTTGAATTGTCAGAGTAAAGCAATGAAAGCAACTATCAGCTAAAGATGAAAATGAATGTCGCTGGAACACCAGCTGACATGTAACCACTGAAAGCAGATTATTTGACATGTAAACGTTTAAAAAAGGAGTTGTAAAAATAGTAACAGTTGAAATGCCACTTTAAACTGAAAGCAGCTGACATCTCAGTTGTAAGGAGATGAAAACGTAGTTTAAGATGTGACAGGTCCCAACATGCTCCCACACACTGTGTAACTCCATGTGGAAGCTGAAGGGTAATTCTGTGTAATCTCCCTCTTTTGTCACACACTTGTAAGCCAGATTATGATGAACAGTAAGAGATGAAAATAGTTGAAATATCATTAGAAGACTAAAGCCCTGATTGCACTCATGGGCAGCTTGCATGTGAGCCACAGATGACACGCTTCAAGATATTTCACAGCCAGGGAAGAGCGGACACAACCTCCAGGTCTGGAAAATGAAGCTGGTGCAGAAGTGCCAAAAGGCGTGCTAAAAAGTTTGTTAGTGTTAACTGATAACTAAGTAAACTCTTATTCAAATATGGTCACTTCTGGCTCCAGAGCACCAAGATGGCAGTGCTCAAAATGTTAACACTGGGTTTTGACATCAATGAGTGACCTCACAGTGGCAAAATCCATCTTTTGAAAAACCTGTTTGTGATATTTGGCTGAATGATGTGAAAAGCACAAAAAAGAAAAAAAAAAAATGGAACCAAAACATGACGGGGACTAAAGTGAAAGCAGCTGGATGTCCACATGTGCCCACACGTGTTGTTGTGGAAATATTTTCCTCACAGCCACGTGGATACTGAAACCATGAATCCAGGGATGAAAACAGTTGAAGCATTAGTTTGAAACTTGAATGTATTAAAATGATTTTTTTCTTTTCTCTGCTTGTCAAAACATTCCAGCAGGAACGTTTATACAGTTCACTTGTTTTTCTAAGACACCTTATCAGTGGAATAGCTGCTGTTCGTTCACCGCAGTGTAACCCGAGGCAGAACACGGGCCTAGTGTGGAATTTCACTGGCTGACTGCTGAAGCTTTCTGTGTGTGTGTGTGTGTGTGTGTGTGTGTGTGTGTGTGTGTGTGTGTGTGTGTGTGTGTGTGTGTGTGTGTGTGTGTGTGTGTGTGTGTG
>JASGAU010357336.1:0-20634 GCA_030220045.1 Australoheros facetus
TATATATATATCTGTCTGCAGTTCTGGATATGCTCTTTCACACTAGCCTCACTTTTGAGAAACACACAAATCATCCAGTTACGTTACGACCATCTGAGGAATGTCAGTACGATATGCTCAGTAATGATTTTTGATGGCACAAACTATCTATCATCCTTTTATTTCCCCTGCGGCTGGATTATTGTAATGGTCTCTAAACCGGTATAAATCAAAAATCAATTATTGGACTCCAAAACAAGAACAGTAAACACAATTCCAATTTCAATAATGCTTCACTGGCTGTCTTATCCTTATAGGATTATTTTTTAAGGTTTTGCTTTTAAAACGCTGCATGGCCTGATCATAGAATATATAAAGTCAAATTATTAGACTTTTAGTACAGAGAAGACATATTCCATATAGAAGTAGTAATAATATGTGGCTCAATTTGTGGTAAAGCTTACTTATACATCATTAAACAGTGATTCTGATTTCTGATGATTAAGCAGGCTCTACAAACCATTAGAAATCTCTGTTATCAGTAGCTTTGTAATTCTTAAAAAAAATGACTGATTATAATTCACAAATGGTTAATATAACATGATGGTTTTTGCTTGGTAATTTGTTAAAGTTTGCATGAGTTTCTATATATTCTATTTTTTAATGAAAATACTGTTATGAATCAGGTAACTCCAGGTTGATACTGTTTTGGCACTCATGATTCAACAGCAGCACACCAAGAAACTTTACTGATCACTAAATCCAAACCTAATCTCAACCACTCAAAAACCTTCAGTTCAACTTCAGATTTTTTTTTCCCCCTTTGGTGTTTTTGACATACAGTACAAGACAGTTCTTTACATTATTCAAAATGTATTTCAGTTTATATGTAGCAGTTATTTCTCAGGTTTTGCATGTTGTTGCAGTCCAGGAAAAGAACAAATGCGCAACTCAAGAATATTTCGCTGCACAGGTGCAGGAGGCAAAGATCTGTAAACAAATAGCAACAACTGAATTTACCAGGTCTGTCATAAACCCCCGTACACCACCCGAGTATGAGCAGACATTTAATGCACTGCATTGAAATAAAACTGAGATAGCCACAGATGCACCTGCGAGCCTGTTTTTATGGCAAATCCACCTACACGACCAACCTCACACATTTATGATTATAGGAAAATTACAGGAACCATTTGTCTGACCAGGGGTTAAAATCCCTTCTATGAATTAGCTTAGTACATATTGTAAGAATTATTGTGAGACACTTTTATGCTTTCCAGTGTTTCCAGCATGGAACAGAAAAAAAAAAAAAGGTTCATCTAATTTTTACCATTTGAAGTTGGGCTGACCAAAAAAATCTTAATTTCATCATCATCAAAATGAATGAAGTGCTTCAAGCGCAGTAAATATGGAAACTAATCTTGGTTTAGTAAAACCACATATTTATAAAAAAAAAAAAGCCAGCAGGACTGCCCTCTCTGTGAAAAGACACGTGATTTGCCAGAGTTTACCCATCACGGGCCAAATTTTCTAAAGCCTGAAAACGCAGCCAAGAAGCAGAAGCCTTCGTAGACGGCCTGAATTACAATATGCTGAAAGGTTATAATGGAATTTTCACCCAATGATGCCAAAGAAATATTGCACACCCCAGCTTTAAAAGAAAAACCTACATCCATATTGCTGAAAATACACTTTTACTGCTTGTTAGAGGAATTTTTTTTTTTTAAATGCATCACTATAAATATATATAAAAATATGCATTTGTCACAAGAACTCACCAAGTGCAAGAAACAGCAAAAAACAGCTAAAATGTGGTGGAGTTTTTTGTTTTTGTTTTTTTTTTATTGCTGTGTTCAGGGTGGGTCCCATTAAAGGTCAAATGATTTTCATGTCTGAATGATTTATGCTCAATAAAGCTACTTTGAAAGTGATTGCTAACCATAAATTATATATTCTACTAATTTCATCAAAAGCAGCAAACCCACAGAGCACACCGGCACAATCAGATCATTAAATGCAGTAGCACAAACTTGACCTCAACCCTCAGTTCACAAGAGCCCCCTGAGCAAGACCTCCGCGCAGCCGTGGAACTTAAGTGGGAATAAGCACCCAAGTGTGTTCAGGGCTGTCAAACAGTGGCACTCTCAGACAGCAATGGGCCCATTATTAGGTGGGAGCAAAGAAACTGCAGAGTCAACAGAGGATAAAACAGAGCGACCGATCAGGGTAAATAAGTGGCGGAAAAGCCAAATCGGCAACTGGGGCATCACAGCACATCAGAGATTCCTTCCCCTCTCTCCTTCCTTCATTCTCTATGCTCTGTTGGCACGCCCTCCCCTCCTCTTCCAGCAACACCCGCCCAATCCTCCTTTCCCTCCCTCTGTGCCCCCCCCCGAGCCTTTGAAGATGCTTTGTTTTCAGAGTTGCCTCTAATCTTCAAATAGGGTGATCTAATAATGGCTGTAAGAGAGTGTGTATGTGAGGAAGTTTGGATGCACTGAGCAATGTGTGTCTGCATAGATGCCTCCTGTACATGTCTGCAGACTCCACACGAGTATGCGTGCGTGCGTGCATGCGTGCGTGTGTGTGCTCCCTGATGCAGTGTCCCCAGTGCTGTTTAGATGTCATGCTGGGCCTGTGTCTGTCTGAGATGGGTGGTGGGGGAGACAACCCTGTGTGTGCCTGTGTGTGAGTGTGTGTCGCAGCATGATGGCTGGTACAGTCAACACACACAGACAGTTGGATACCAGCAGTCTCCGGAGGGAAAGGGGGGCAAAAAAAACAAAACAGAAAAACTAAAAGAGAGCAAAATATAAAACACAGACTTAAACCTAGCAGTAAATATGAGCTTGATGTTTGAAACTCTCTTTCTATGAACCAAACAAACTAGAGGAAACAAGATGAAAGCTATGATCCTGTACAGATTTGACCTGCTAAAATCTACTTCGGAGGGGAGGATCCACATGAAAGTGAGGATAAAAAAAAGTTAAAAAAAAGAAAAGAAAAAGAAAGTCTTGCCTAAGCTCTCTGCCCAAGAAAAATTATCTTCAGGGCTAAATTCAAGCTCTGCATTTGAAATCAATCCTAGAACACTCCACTTCCTGAGTTCCATGTATGACACTTTCAAGTATGAGTGAATATTATGTGAATAATACCCAGAGACACTGAAAAAAGTCCATTTACAAACTCTCTTGTCTATTCACCCTTCTTACATCCAAACAAATGTATCCATTAGAGTGAAAAGATTGCCTTTTAGAGGGGGGAGACCTTGACAACGAGCTAGAACAAATGCATATATATCTATCTCCAACATCCTTTCCCTTGAAAGAATCTGGAGCAGTTGCAGAGGCAGCATTAGCAGCCAAGGCCCATTTGGATAGTAAAAAAAAAAAAAAAAACTCTCGTAAGGCAAAGACCTAATTGAATTGCTTCTGATGGAAAGAGAAGCTCAATACCCTTTTACAGGTTTGAGTAAAGATGGAGGGACGAGGGGAAGGGCATAAAGGGGAGAGACGGGAGAAAGCGAGAGGCGATCGGCGTGGTGGTAGGAGAAGGGGAGGGGGAGGTGATGACAGGGAAGAGAATAATCAAGATGGACAGATAAGGAGGGAGGGAGGAAGGAGAGAGGGGAAAAAAGAGAAGATGACAAAAATAGAGGGGGGTGTGGTAATGATGGAGATAAGTGGAAGCAAGGAGGAGATGGGGGGGAATAATAGCAGGGATGGAAAACAGAGAGGTCCCGATTAATCGTTTTGATTCTCCTATCGGCTCGTCTTTCTTGTTGCCTTTAAAGGAGGAAACAAGCTCGCTCTTTGCAACACTGTATGAGTAACTGATCGCTCATTAATGACAAACTGACAATTTCTCAGTAACAGTATTGGCCTTGGTTCACATCACAGACAACCTACACTCCCTCTGGCATGCAGTCACACACACACACACACACACACACACACACACACAGGCTCCTTCAGTAAAAACAAAGCCATAAGCCATGACCCTGTGTGTACACCATGTTAGGCTTCCACGCATGCACACGCTACACTCTCGCCCGCGGCATTTAGGCCATCCTGCCACATCTAATAAACTGAGGATGGATTCTGCAGGACACGGCATGGTGTCCACTTTGCTCTGCTTAGACAGCATCTGTCTTAAGCCTAATTTTCAAAGCGTCTGTTGTGTGTCTCAGGAAGCATAATCTGTGACTTCTCATGGCCCTTCCAATTTGTTGCAATTAAGCTCTATTGATTTCCATTTTGTCTTTAAGAAGCCAGCGTCACTGTCTCACATTTAAAGCCTCACACATAAAGATTCTTTCATTTTATTAGCAACTCTCTCGGGTCACTGGTGTGACAGGAGAATTAAGTGTGTGTGTGTGTGTGTGTGTGTGTTGGAGTCTCTCACCAGAATCCTGTCCTCTGATTTGCCGCTTCTCATGTCCTGCTTGATGGCTCGCACAAACTTAATGGCTTGTTTGTCCAGCACCTTTCTGATGCTCTCTGGAAGGAAAGCAGAGGGGGAAGAAAAGGATTTAAAAAAAAAAGGGACACTAATTACATAACATAAACACATCACAGAAAAATGCACTGTCCTGAGATTCACTGAGAAATGCTCTGAAAAGCTTTTAAGGGGGAAATCCGTAAATTTGAACATACAGCCTGATGACAAATGGAAGAAGAAAAAAATGAATAAGAATGAGATGCACCAGTTTTCCAATACCAGGGCTCTTATTCCTCTCTCCCTGAAATGCACTGAATGGGCCACTCCTGCATATCAAAGTAACATGAGGGTATAATCTAAGCATCACGTAACACCAGAACAGAAATCAGTGGGGTTTCAGCTGTTAAAATGCTGTTTAAAGCTTTAGAGTGAATACTAACTACTAGTAACTGATAAATAAAACAATACTGTGCACAGGAGGCTGCTGTGATACCCAGCCCAGAGGAAAAGTGGAATCACTGAACCGCACTGACTCAAAGGCAACTTTTAATGTGAACTGTGAAAATACTAGACCTCTTTAATACCGCATATCAAATTAGGACAAAATATAGAATTTAATCAAGCTTTGCATCAACCAGCCCAAATCAGCTGATGACTCCATTGATACTCTCATATACTAAAGCAGCTGTTTAAGCTGCTTTACTCTGCAAGCCACTTTGCAACCCACTGCTACCCCAGCTCCTCTTATTATGCTGTATCTGTCTGAATCAGTCTGTGTATGGGGTGTCGCTGGTGCCCCCCCGCCTCCCACTTTTCATGTTATGCACACAGAAAGGCAGCAATGTCTCAAAACAGTCATGTCACCATATATAAATTACTGCAGATGGCAATAATCTTATTTTGACCACAGCAGTCCTGGCTGAAATGTGATTAAATCATGGTCTATGCTAAACCAGCTTAATAAAGTTCAGTATCTGTGCTGATGCCAATTCAGCACATCGTAGCTTCATCCCTAATTAACCCTGTGGGCTCCACGTACTCCAGCTATCCTACCCTGTCTTTTTTAGAAGAAATAAAATGTGTGCTCGCGCGCGTGTGTGTGTGTTGGGGGGGTTAAACCTTTTTCATGTGTTGGTTAGAGTATTTATTTTTCCCCTGTTTGCCAAGACTTGGAATCACAAGCTTCAAAATCCAAAATCCACATATTCAGATAGCACAGGGTTAAGCGTTTGTGCTCCTGGGAAAACCCTCACAGATTTAAAAGAATGCTCTGGTCATCACCGTTATTATGTACACTGAACCATTAGAGGAGATTTTGGATGCCAAACACCATGTATATTTGACCTTGACAGCTCCTCCTCAACTTGTTTAGCCAAATGTTTACTTCAAATCCGCTGAAGTCTTCATCATCAGATAACGCTTTGTTTGTCCTGTGTTAAGATTGAGCTCCCTGAGCCTCAGATAAAAATGTTAAGTCCGAGCAGCTAGTGCCTAATACTTTGTGATTTCCGAAGAGAGTAAACTGAATATTTCTCAAAAGTTGATGAGACAAACAAGCGATGCTTACATGACACCTCGTTTGGGTTTTTCTTGTCAGCCGTCTGTCATTATCTTGATGTATCGTGATGAACATGCCAGACTTTGGATTTAGGACACCAGCAAGTGGCATATTTTTGGAATCAGTCCCATGGAAACAAATCAGTGCTTCTTCTGTCTCAGAGCTTTGAAATGCTCCATAAGAACTTAGATGTAGTTATCAATCAAAAAAATATGTCCATATCCCAGTTAAATCCCCATCACCATTACGTCTTGTGCCTGAGGTGGATTATTCCTTAAAAGACAGCCGCACAGGGGCGAACAGTCACAGAGAAAAGTAGACAGCTACAAAGACACCGGCATGAGGACAGGCAGACACACATGCAACTTCTAGCTCAAGAGGACTCATAACTGGACTATTTTTAGCCTCAGAGAAAGGAAAAAAAAGCAGCCCGGCTCATCTCAATGGACCCAAACACACAATGCAGAGCGGTAATCTTTGGGGACTTCTACCCCACCATGCCAGGCGGGCGACCCTGTGAAGCTCACTGAACCGCAACAGAGGCCTCTGCCAATTACATTCCCCCCCACACATACACACACACACACCGACCAACACAATGCACGCTGCTATTCAAAATAACATCAGCCTATATCCTCAGTCTGAAAACACACACACACACATATGCCTACAAGCTGTGATATGTTCACAGCCCACATTTCAAATGGGGCCATCTATGCTAAATATGCACTCATGGAGCCCAGCAGATGGAGATACAGCGAGTCATGCTGTGTCACGACGCTCCACTCACAGTCTCCCAACTTTCCCACTGTATCACTCACACATACACACACGCACCCTTATAATTCTCACGTTCACCATCCGGAAACAACCATGAAGTTGGCTTTCACGCTTGACTGAGCAGCGGCAGATGCCAGGAGGATGAGATGGGGATAGGATGGAGGGGGGGGGGGGTGTAGATCCCTACGGTAGATCGAAAGAAGGATCAGCTGAAGACAAACAGAGTTACTGACATTAAGCTGGGTAAGACCCAATCACTTAAACCTTTTAACACACTATGCAGCACCCCCAAGGCCTGCCGGTGTGACCTCGGCATCTGTTCCCTCAAAAAGGGTAAACCAGGGAAGGAGGGGGGAAAGAAGAAAAGAAAAACTGTAAGGGTCAGTCCCCCTTTCCACCTTCAGTTCCCTCTCACATCCCCTGCCTTTTTTGCAGTTTGACAGATGTGCTCACTCACCTTCCCCAACCTCAGGAACCCCATCGCCCCCCCTCCACTGACAGGTGTGTTAATGGCCTAATACGGCCTGGTTCTTATCACCAGGCCAAACAGAAGGTGCATGGCCAGGTTGAGCTTGTAAACAGCGGGACTTAACTCGGCATCAGGATAATTAGCAGTGAGAGACACACCTTCGTTAACACTTTAACATCCAAACATGAGCGTGTGTTTGTGTGCTGTACTGTCCGGTCTCTTCAGCAGCGACACAGGCTCGGGCTTCCAGCTGTACCCATGCTGCCGTCTGCACGAAAAGCGCTCCCAGTCACACAACAAACCCCACGCGCACACACGCAGAGAGAAAAGAAAGCCGTAAAAACTCCTAATGAATGCACAACAAAATCACGACGCGCTCACATGCACCGCAACACTTGAAAAATAACTCTTGACAGCACTACTGGACCCATGCGCACGATAAATTTCACCGCAGATCTTTATGACAAATCAATCCCAAAGTGAAGACTCCTGCACTAGGATCGGTAGGATTACAGTCCTCACAAGCCTGAACAGCCATTAACTGTGGTTTTGCCTTGGGGAGGCATATCCTGCGCTTCCCTGCGGCGATAACTCTTTTCAAATCAAACGCAGTGGAAAGAGGTTGTTTAAAGAGCGGCTGAGTAAAAATAAACTAACCGTACGCGTCCTAAGAGCTACTCTCCTCCCTCCTCTTGCGTTCAACAAGACGCTTCAAAAAGGTGTTTCAACACACTTTCCCCGAGAAAGTCATCTTGGGTTGGGAGCTCACCTGTGATTTCCCTGCTGACGTTGGCGAAGCCTGCTGCTGTAGTCTCCTTTGAGGCCATGGTGCGCTCCTCCCGCCTGTCCGGCCCCCTTCTCCTTCCTCTCCTCTCTCAAATGTCTTCAGACAATCGCTGTCCACTTATTTTCCTCTTCTATTTTTCCCTTCTTCCTTTAGCGCCTGCAAGTGCTCCGGGCGCAGCAACAGTCCGTACAGTGTTGGGTAAAGCGATGCCGCGGTGCGCAGTGGCAAACCCGAGGAGCGCCTCCGACTTCAGCACTCAGGCAAAGGAGAGAGAGAGAGAGAGGGAGGGAGAGAGAGAGGGAGGGAGGGAGAGAGAGAGAGAGTTGAGGTACTCTTCATCATCTTCACGTCAGCCTTAATTGCTTCGAATGGGACGATAGATGTACCATAAGAGACAAAGAAAAGAGTCTCATTGTTAAATTGGGTCCAGGAGTCCCAATAATTTCTGTTTTAGATCAATCATGGTTGATTGATCTGCTGATTATTCTTCAATTTAAACGTCATTCACTTGCTGATAAATCGTGATTTTGATGCAATTTTTAAAAATGCACTATAGTGTCCACAAAGCTCAGTGTCAAATCATCAAATGTCTTTTGCTCATGAACCAAATTAAACAAATAAAAGCAACTTTTCAACAACAGAATTTTGGTTATCCGTTTAAGCCATGGGATGGGAAATCTTAAAACACATGAGGCGATTGGAGACTAGTAAAGTGGTGGGAGGAGGTGAAAACAAGAGGAAAGTGGTCTTAAAGTATTATCTAGTATCTATGGGTATTCCCTAGATAAAGATATTTATCTCAGGGTAGAAGCTATTTTCTGTCGGCAGCGCTGCTCAACTTCAGTCAAACTAACAGGCCTATATATTTTAATATATAAATAAATAAAATATTACATTTTTGGCTTAATATACTCAGGAAAATCGCCTCCACGTCGACATATGCAACGAGCATGCTGATTGGCTGTTTTTGACTTCATGAACGCTGCAACCAATCAGATAAGTTAACCCAAACTGGCATCTGGCATTGTCGGAGATCCTCAACAATCATCGGCCCCAGTACATTATACATGTTATAGTATGTTTTCATAGATAGGGGGAAACAGGCTGTACATGTTACTGTGTTTCTGTGCCTGACTGGGACCGCCGATAGATTTTTGTTTGACTAATGAAATTTGGTCTGAATAATGAAATATTTTTGGCAGGAGCAATTTAGATATGCCGGTGGTGGACGGTAAACTAATACTTTCATCCCCATAGCCTTAGACAAAACGACAGTGACAGTATATATTTTTGTACATTTATATTTGATCAGAGTATTTGATCAGAAATAAATGCCATGTAGAACACAAGTCTGGGAAACACTGGTGTGGATTTTGCAGCCCTGAGTCTTCATGCAGATGGGATCACATGAAAAGTATCACTGTACAAGAGTTTACATATGTTGTGGCAAAGCAAGTACTTAAGTCTTAATAGTACAAACGTTTTAGCATCAACATATGCATAAAGTATCTAAAACTCATTATGCAGAATCATATATATTATAATAATGTGTCAAGTACTGATTCATTAATTGTATATCACTTAAATGTTAAACGTTGCAGCTGGAGATTGTAGCTGTTTATATACAGCTTAATATATCAATAAATATAAAAATCTACAAAAATAAGCAAGAAAGCAGCTAAACACAGAAATACCTAAAAAAAGTAGTGCATTAAAAGTGGGTTTTGATAAAGTACTTGAGTAAATGTACTGAGTTAGCATGCATTCAACCACTGTTTCTATCCATGCTTCCTCACTGGCTGCTGCTGCTGCTGTAAGTAAATAATATTCACGATCAGCTACAGTGAAACAATTAACCTCTTTTTTTATTTGCCTTAATTAGGCTCCTCAGTAGCCTGTTAGTTACACCAGGCTGCTGAGGAGCTGGTGTCACTAACAGGCTAGCTCTATATGCACTGAGCTAAGAGCTAGTGGTATGTTTAGCTGTAGCAGCAGTTAATATTAGGTGGTTATTTTAGAGTTACATACTACTCTGCAGGGTAAAACCATGGAGCACCTGTGTCCATCCGTGTCACTGCTTTGGTTCCTTATCACTGCTTTTACAGAGTTTAGCTGTTTGTTATGCTCCTTAGCTGTTAAAGAGAAGCCTAGCTAAGTTCTCTGGGAGCTTGAAAGCCCACTGTGAAGCTGAGGCAAACATGAAAAGGGATATAAAATAAAAACCCAACTTTCACATAGCTCATATGAAAATAGAATTAGAAAATCGCTTTTCAACATGGATTTGAATGTATTGATAATATGTGAATAGTCTTCTCCCTGTTTAATAGCCCAGTTTTTAGGGCTTTTAATTTTGTTGAACTTTTATATCATGAAGAAATCCTGATTAAGATTAGAAACCTCTTTTAAGAAATCAAAAAATAAGATGAAAGCCAGATAATAAAAAAAAAAAAAACATTTTGCTCCTCAGAAGCAAGAGCACTGTAAATGACAAGCTTAAAAGATTTAATAGGTTGATATAAAAAAAGAGAAAAAGAGGAAAAATAAATACATAATAATAATAATCTTTCTGTAATTAAGCTTGTGTAAACATGATCACTGGATTGAAGTCAAAGCCTCTGCTCTAGTGGATGATCCTGCTCACGAGGACACTGAATGCTCCTGCAGGATACAGGCAGATATAAGTATGAGGGGCTGGACATACATGAAAGGTTTCCATGTGTCAACGCATTGACACGGACTCTGGTATCCCCCTGTGTCTGACAGTAAGTAATTATTTATTTGAAGAATGTTTAAACTACAGCTCTTCTCAGAAAAGTAATGCTTTTATGATATCACGAGCAGAAAGCTGATTTGATGCTTCTGACAAATGTGTCTTCACGGCAATATTTCTGTAAGAACGTGAGGACATCGGGGGAATGGAGCCATATATCAAACAGTTTCATTCAGTGGCTTTCTCCTCAGAGCTGCGAGACCACCGCTCATGGCTGTGATAGGATTAGGGAGGGAGAATTGGGAGGCCAGGTTGCAGCTCGAGCTGTTAGTAACAATGACATATGATTCACCCTTTCATCTGAACGGCTGCTACTTGTCAATGTCATCGCTTATGCAACACAGTTCAGCTGTTTGTTTATTTATTTATTAATTTTTATCTTAGATGCAGCCAGAATTAGACACAATTTTTGAACCATTTGTGTTTTCTTAAAGACAGAAATTAGCGGGATGTGGAGGATGCCCAAAATTGTCCCTCCAGGGACATGAAACAAAAATGCACAGTCTGGTAGGTGCATGCATGCCTCTATGTATCCTTGGGCCTGTGTATGAGAGACCTTTGTGTCTGCAGCTCATGGATACTTCTCTCTGATGAAAGAAGACCCAGTGGGGGGGCCTTATGCTGGAGAGAGAGAGAGAGAGAAAGCGAGGGAAGGGGTGGGGGCGTTAAAGGAGAAAGGCGGAGTGTGTGGGGCTTGAATAAGAGGTTTATAGTCTGATGGCCCATAGCTGTCTCCAGGTTTCATTGGGTTAAAAACTTCAGCACTGTTCAAAGATGCACTTGAAAGGACGAGACATTATTTATTCATCAATGCAGCATCTCATGGATAGAAGTCGAGATGCTCAATATGCTCTCAATTACTTGTCTGTCTAGGTACAGTGTGTGCATGAATCTGCTTACATAAAACAATGCTGGAATAAAAAGGGCTTTACAAAGGTGCTGCTATTCAGGCAGCAGTGTGTTTCAAGCAGACAAATGTCATGCAGAAAAAAAAAGAAGACACTCATTCAGTGACAATCTGTTTATGCTCCTGCCTCCTTAGATATTCGGTTGTCATTTGGCAGAGAATAACAACACAAAATACAACACAATATCTGTTTCACAGAAAAAGTGAGGCAATCTCCACATCACAGCAACACTTACAGTAGAAACAGTGAGGAGAGGAGGAAAGTGTGTAGCACACCGGAAACCGCATCCAGTCTAACAGCGACTTGATGTAAACTGTAGCCCCCGCTGTCTTTCCTCATGTTAGGAGTGGGTCAAAATAATGCTTTAAAGCGGGCTTTCGATCCATCCTCACTCTCCACCTCAGGCTGGGTCGTCCTCAGCATGTAGAATTCGCTGATAGAGAGCTCAGGCTGTGCAGCAGAGCTGTGATACACTGCCCTCATCTGGTCGGACACAGCAAACATGCGGCCCCCTACATGGGAATTTCCATTTCATGTAACCTGAAGGCAAACTGGTGTCAGGTACTGACACTGAACTGCAAGGCGCCTGTCGTAAACTTTAGATTTCTATTATATCACAGCAGAGGAAGGATTAAGCAGATCTTTTATTGAAAGGGTCACTTAATAGCGGCATGTCATCGGGTTCTGCAGTAAAGCGAGACGAGAAATTTTGCTGGAGGTGAACAAGAGAAATTCTAAATTCAGAATGAAGCGTCCTCGTCCTCTGTAATGTGCTTCCAAGTGAAGCAGAATATGTGGGTCAGTTATGGTTAGGAGAGGGATCTAAATCAAATCCTTTAAATCTCACTCGAAATGGGCAACACACACAAACAAACACACAAACAAACATCCACTTTGCTTATTGTGTTTTTAGATCAATGCCTGAAGGACAAAGGATAAATGAATACATTACACCTCAGATACCCTGTAAATGTAATGTAATGTAAATGTAATGTAAATCTAATCAAATATAAAATGCTGACTGTGAGCCAAACGTGTACCTCTGACCCACGACATTTCACTGCCAACAGACCCTGATCCATATTTCACTGTATACATTCTGGTATGTTACCTGGAGTTCAACATCAGTCACCACTGTGACCTTTACAGCAAGAGAAAACAGAAAAGAACAAGAAGCACTCAGAGAGCACAAACTTCCACCGAGGCAGCTCACGCTCTGGGCAGTATTTAATTTGAAGGGAATCGTATTATATTTTGTATATATTCATTTTGTTTTCCTTGTTCTTTTTAAATGTACTTTAAGTTTGTAGTGCAGTAAAATCAAATAAGGGCAGCATGACAGATGCTTACTTTGATTATACAAACGTTATATAGGAGCAGGTCATGGATAACAGGTACTGATTTGAAAATAACTGGACACGAATAACTTGAGCTTATAGAATATTATACTACAGTATATTTCTATATGACGCTTGATAATACTTGGGGTCAACTTGAAAGAAAGGCAGCTGTGAAATGTCAAAGTGAGGTCAGAGGTCAAATGAGACATCATATTTGGATGCAAACTATAATACTGATATTTAGAATCTTCATATAACAGTATCATTTCCTAAATGTTGTCAATACAAACAAAGGCAGTAATAAATATAGTTTTAAATTGCTCTATAGAGCATTAATATCACTTTAACCTTCAGATCAATCTGTTGATCTTGAAGGTCAATTGTGACATGATATTTTAAATCTTTATAGAGAACTTTCTATATGTTAACAATACACATAGTTTCTAAGTTATGAGGCTTCTTGTCAACTTTCAACCAGTAAATCATCAAACTGAGCTTGGAGACCTCAGTGGATGTAAGGCAAATTTTAATGGATTGTTAACACGACCCCGCTCTACACGCCTACAGAGTCTGATCAGAATTCATTCTAAGCTTTTTGAGCTATTGTGTTTACAAACAGAACGACCCACGCACACACGTACACACACAGTCACGCAAACGCTACCAAAAACATGACCTCCTTGGCAAAGGTATTTATGGAGTTAGACAAATAAGAACACATTATGATTTAAAACATAGTTTGACAGTTTGAAAATATTTCATTTCGGTTAGCAGTTCTTCATTAATCTGTAAATAACGTCCCAACCTTTCAGGGTCTTATCTTAGTTATCGGTCACATAATATATCCCTGATTCTGAAAATGATGGGACGCTGTGTAAAATGCATATAAAAACAGAGTGCAATGATTTGCTAATCTCATAAACCCATATTTTATTCACAATGGAAAATTCTCCAATTTAAGGTGGGACAGGGCCACGTTCAGCAGTGTGTACCATCACCTCTTGTTTTAACAACAGTCCATAAACATCTGGGAGCTGATGAGAGCAGTTGCTGGACTTTTGGGGGAGGAATGGCGTCCCCTTCTGTCTGATTTAGGATTCTAGCTGCTTTGCTGTCATTCTTTGTTGTATTTTTGGTTTCATGATAGGCCAAATGTTTTCAGTTGGTGAAAGGCCTCCCTGCCTGCCTGCCTGCCTGCAGGCCAGTTCAGCACCGGGACTACTACAAAACCATGCTGCTGTAATAGATGCAGTATGCGGTTTCGCATCATCATTGTGAAATATGCAAGGCCTTCCCTGAAAAATATGTATTCTGTATGGAAACATGTTGCTCTAAATCTTGTATATACCTTTTGAGCATTGATGGTGCCTTTCTAGCTAGCTAGCAAGCTGCCAGTGTCACCCCAAACCATCAGAGATGGAGGCTTTTGAACTGAGAGCTGATAACAAGCCAGATGGTCCCTCTCTTCTTTAATCCAGAGGATGTGGCATCCATGTTTTCCAAAATGAATTTCAAATTCTGATTCATTTAACTACAGGAGACTTTTCCACTTTGCCTCAATTCATTTTAAATGACCTTTGGCCCAGACACAATGATGGCATTTCTGCATCATGTTCACACATGGCTTTTTGTTTTTTTGCATTTGTGGACGACACAGCAAACTGTGTTCACAGTGATTTCTGGAAGTGTTCCTGAGCCCATGCAGTGATTTCCACGACAGAATCCGGCCTGTTTTTAGTGCAGAGCCGCCTGAGCTCACAAAGATCACGTAGATCCAGTATTGATTTTCAGCACACAGAGATTTCTCCAGATTCTCAGAATATTTTGATGATATTATGAACTGTAGACGATGAGACATTCAGTCTTCAAATTTGTACACCGAGGAACATCATTCTGAAATTGTTCCATAATTTAGAGAGGCAGTTTTTTTTTTGCAGATTGGTGAACATCTGCTCATCTTTACTTCTGAGAAACTCTGCCTCTGTAAGATGTTCTTTTTATAGCCAGTCATGTTTCTGACCTGTTGCCAGTTACTGTAAATGAACTAGTTGCAGAACGTTCCTGCAGCTGTTTCGTCCTGATGCCACTTCTCCAGCCTTTCGGTGCTGCTCTCTTGACCTTTTTGAGATGGATTGCTGTCAAATTCAAAGTGACTTAATATTTTTCATGAAACAGTAAAATGTCTCAATTTAAACATGTAGAATGATTTTCTATTAGAAATAAAAAATATAGCTTCGTGACATTTGCAAATCTTTGCATTCTTTTGTGGTGAACGATGGGTCCAGCAGGCATCTTTGGTGTGGTGAGATTGTTCTCGAGTTGACTTTCAGAAAACTTGACCTCTGACCTTTAGCTTCAGCCTTCAACTTCAGGTCAAGGTCACTGATATTTGAACTCATCTGCGATTTTTAGCAGATGCTTCTGTGGTGTGAATTTGAATGTCCTAGGCCACGTCGTTCTCGAGTTATGGCCAATATTAGATGGTGACGCCAAGGCTATGACAAAGCCGAGCTAAAAAGGAATTTACTTTAAAAAAAAAGATTTTCCTGTCCTTGTTTTCGTGTAGCCTCAATTACATACAATGTCATGAATCAGCCCACAGTACAGATAAAGTAAGAAGACCACACAGATAATTATGAATATAAATAAACCTACAGTAGCAATGTTTACTGTGGGGTACTGTGGGCAATGTACTGAGTGCACGGTTTCACATAAATGTATCCATGCACTAGCATGGCTGCTAGGGAGAAGATAGTGCCTCCCTAGCAGTCCTCTTCAAAGAAGGCTGAAGAGATAAAGGGCCATTTTTGAATATGATGAGTTGTAAGTCTAAGGTCTAAGCACATGCAGTGAATGGCATGAACAGGGAGACTTGATGAAAGAGGAGAGTCTGGAATAGAGAAGAGAGGAGTGAATGAATCTGACTCTTTGTTGGTCTGCAGTAAGCTTCCAGTAAAGTAAAACGATTTCTGACCTGTAAGTATAGGTGAGAAGAAGCGCTCACTTAAAGCAGCTCAACACTGTCTGAAGTGTAGTATTTAAGTAATTAGTCAGTGTCCACTCCCGCTTTCACCACCAGCATTTTCACAAGTGCACTTTACAGTTCGACTCTCATCTATTTTTATTACAATACATCCGAGTTGACCTTCACAGCAATGACTCTGCTTGAGACAACTGATTCCACAGCAGCCAGTTGCTAAATGAGCCCACATACAGATTGAGAGGGAGTGTGAAACAGCTGGCTATGTGAAAGACAGCTTAACTGCCTGCATGTGCATCACTCCACCGGAGGCTACACACTCTACTTTGTCAGGGTTCCCGCTGTTACTACATTTCATTTTGTCTGATTCCTGTCTTTCTTTCATTTACGCCTGAAGAAGAAGAAAATGCAGACAGTGAGCCAGTGAATTATTAGCAGGAACACGGAGGATCACTTTTAAGACCAGAGAGTGGATAACAGCATGAGCGGAACTCTTTGGCTTTCTGTTTCATGGCTCTACTGATCTGTTAATGTCACACACCAAAAAGCTGAAAAGAGTATCGATTAGACAGGACGCCTAAAGGGCTTCACTGTCCTTTCTAGACATCTTTGAGGTTTTAGATGTATTAAAACAGCCAAGATTTGACACCATGCCAGAATAGGAGGCGGGTGAGACCTTCACTTGAATAATTTTCAGTCAGGACACTCGCACTGGGGTTTAACCGTTTATTGCAACAATCACTTTTTTGGCTCCACTCCTGATATTCTCCAGGAGCAAATTAAAAAAGGTTGTCTCTGAGTTCAAAGCCCCTCGGGCTGAGCTCAAAGCATTCAGAGGAACATGAATCCACAGGAAAAACATCCTAAAAAATACACATCTAAATTCTAATGCAGAGACTATCAGGTGGTGGTAGAGCTGCATGAATCAGGACTGTGCAGAGGAAACCAGAAGGCTGTGGTCATATATGGCTATACACAAAGTGCTTAGTAAGAGTAATTCATTCCCAATCATGACATAGTGTTTATTTTTAATACATAAAGCAAAGATATATTAATATTAGCTCCATCCGTTTTAGAGCTTTTCAATTTTATTTACTGGTTGTCTCACTGTGAGCTCAAACCACAAATGTGAAAAGCAACATTATCTTAAACTAATGCCTTTTTTACTGATTGACTAAGACTAGGCCAGTATTATTTTACCTGAAGTTGACTGAATATGCTCATTTTCACTTCTGTATTTTTATAATTGAACCCCTCCAAGAGTAGCTTTACATCACTCAGAGTTCAGAATAAACCTTATTTATTTGTCCTTGTCCCACACCCGTTAGTTCATCCTCTGGCTGAAAAGAGCAATTTTAACCCCTTTCCTTTAAAGCCAGTCTCCCTTTAAGCCATCTTCTTCTGGCCATATCCCAGCAAATTTACCCAAAGGTCAAACCATGAAATGCTCAGAGAAATTGTAAAAAATAGAAACCCAAAAGGTACATCTCAGACGCTACAGGCTTCCATTAGCATGTTAAATGTTAATGTGGCAGCACATCTTAGGTTTGCAATGTCCTTTGGACAAACAAGACCAAAATGGAGAAGCTTGGTCATAATGCACAGTGCTAAGTTTGGCAAAAACCAGTAACAACATATCAGCACAAGCACAAAATGTCAAGCACAGCAGTGAAGGGGTGATGATTTGGGCTGGTTTTGCAGCCACAGAACCTGGGCACCTTGTAGCCACTGTGTTGACTGTGAACTCCTCTGTTTGCCAAAGTATTCTAGTGTCAAATGTGAGGCCAACAGCTAAAGCTTGGCTGAAAGTGGGTCATGCAACAGGCTGATGACCTCAAGCACAGCAGCAAATCTACAGAAGGATGGCTGAAAAAGAAAAGAATCAAGGTGCTGCAGTGGCTCAGTCAAAGTCCAGACCCCAACCTGATTGAAATGCTGTGGCGGGACCTTAAGAGAGCTGCACATAAATGAATGCTTGCAAAAGTTAATGGAGCGAAACAACATTGTAAAGAAGAGTGGGACAAAGTTCCTCCACAACAATGTGAGAGATGATAAAATCATACAGAAAACAGTAATTTATTTACAAGCCCTTGAATCATAGGCTGTATGTAACTGTTCCTGTGAAGTCCTGTGAAGACATTATTTGAAACATGACTGTGTACATATAAGATACAACATGAGGATATCTGCACTCACTGACATCTGAAAAATCCAAAATTAGAAAAAAAATGAACTTGAATGTTTAGAGCAGTCTGAAGACTGAGCTACAGGGATTACTCGTATACTTTATAGACACTTTATAAAAAATCTATATACAGTACCAGTCACTGTATGGCAGTCTGCTACTTAACTGACCAGATCAATATCCCAGACGTCTAATTGACTTGATTGAAAAGTATTCCTTTAATCTTTTAGAGTAGTGTATATCCTCCACTGAGTATGACAGAAAATAAAAGAAAGCATAATAGGTCATCTTTAAAGCTGATAATTGTCCAAATATATTTTCATGAAGATTCTTTTTTGCCACTAAATTGAATTACGTTTTCTTACAGAAGAACTAGATAACAAATCCTTATAGAGACATATGCTTCATAATAAATGCACCTTTTTGGCTGATAGCACACATTGTTCAAAGTGACTCATTCAACAGGCAGGGCACACTAAAACTCTGCAGCACTGCAGAATCAGAAAGAGTGTCACAGGATGCACAAACCCTCAAGGCCCCCTTTCAGTCTTTATGTCAAAAAAAGGAGTTTAATGACAAATCTATTGATTTTTTGGCAAACATTAGCTGCATCCTCTTGAAGACAGTCAATAACGCCGCTGAGTAAATCTCTAGTCTTTATATCAGCTGAGTTCAGTGACAGAAGGAGCGAAGGCTTTTTCACTTGACCAAACAGCAGCCAGACTGAAACGGCGTCCACGCCATGAGCGACTGCAGACTTACCGTCCTGTGGATCGAACGGCCGTATTCAGGATACAGCAGATGGTCATACGTTAAGTCTCGCTTTTATCGGAGTTGTTATTATTGACTGGATAATTCAGGTGTTAAACCAGATATACAGCTTGCCATCTGAGATTAAATACAGATCGCTGACAGAATAAAGCAGCAATACCCGTCTGTTTCGTGCGCACAAAAACCAGTTCTTTATTTATGATTTGTTTTTTCTTACAGAGATGTTTTATCTTTTCTCTCCATCTGTGTTTGTTGTCTTTTTTTTGGTGATCAACATATTCTGAAAGTTAATGGCCAGATTGCCATGAAATCTGTTGCATGCATCCACACTCCCACCCAGAGTCACCATCACCAGGCTGCACTTTGGGTACCCTTAAATAGCTAATTTATTAGTAATGATAATACAGCAGTATGGCCAACTGTGAGACCTATTAGGTGTTACTTACTGTGTAATTACCTAACAGTGTGAAGGCATTTTTAATTTTAAGAAAAAAAATCCAAAAGGAAAACAATTTAGTGTCTTTGTTTATTCACCACATCTATGGTATCCAATACATGAATGCAAAGTTGTGTTATTACGACAGAAAGCGGATTAACACCCTGATTTATTACATTGACAATTTATTGATGTAAATTTGATACAAATTACATTACAAATGACACTGCAGAGTTCCACTTAAAAAAAAAATCAGCCATTTTATACCAATGATTTTATATTTTAGAAAACAAAATGTAGCAACTTTAGGGAGTCACCTATATCACACTATATCTGGCAGCATCAGCTACAAGCTTTACACCTTAATGATTACTTCCTGCCCGATTTAAAAAGTCAATTCAGGCTGTGTTCAGGCATCGGCTTTATGGAGGGGAGATGAAACTATAGCATCTGCATGGGTGCATTAGTTAAGGCTAAGAGTTTAAGGGTTGCATACCTAAGCACACTCCATTTGATTCAACAGCATGCTTTTGAAATAGCTGAAGTGGAAGAGTGGGCAAATGTTTGAACATTAAATCTAAAGCTGTGTGTGCAGGAGCCACTGCAGCACTCTCTGCTCATTATAATGATCACCAGGTCCATCTTACAAGGGCCATTACTACTTTTGCGGGATTAAAAAGTTCAGCTAGTTCTATTTTCTTGGATAACATTTCCACATGCTGTGAGTGCAGAATACTGTCTGCGTGCCATAAACCAGAGGAAATCATGCAGTGAATAATATTGTGGTTGACTAATCTACACATTTGCTTGAGCTTCTCTATGACAAATAAATGAACAGACACTTTTAATGAAGACATTCAACATTATTGTGGGTGGAGGTCAAATATCATGTAGTCATCACTGCTTTTTTTCTTTTCTGGTCTCTTTCAAAAACTGTGGCAAAAACATACCTGATACATTTTATATTAAACACATGAAATTATCAGTCTAAACTTGTGATTTTCTTTGCTGCATGAATGCAGTTTGAATCTGGAATGAACAGAAGATTGTGAGACTGAATAAGAAGAATCTAATAAAAGACAGATTTGAAGTCATAAAGAAAACCAGTGTTCTTAAAAATCTGCTATCAGTGAGCAGCTTAGTCAAGCATACCTGCAGATCTTTACTCACTCAGTCATTAATTTTCTTTGCCCATCTGTTCCCTCTCTGGGGCTGGTGGGGAGGGGGCTGG
>JASGAU010357338.1:0-10929 GCA_030220045.1 Australoheros facetus
AGTCCATCAGAGGGACAGCTCAGAGTCAGAGAGGCTGAGATGGTTTGGACATGTGCAGAGGAGGGAGAGAGGAGATCCTGGACAAAGGATGCTGAAGATGAAGCTGCAGGAAGGAGGAAAAGAGGAAGACCTCAGAGGAGGTTCATGGATGCAGTGAAGGAGGACATGCAGAGGGTTGGTGTGACAGAGGAGGATGCTGGGATAGGGGGAGATGGAGGCAGATGATCTGCTGTGGCGCCCCCTAAAGGGAGCAGCCAGAGGAGGAAGTAGTTTAGCCTGTAACTGACCTGATGTGCTCCCTGCTCATCAGTCTGTAGGAATGGAAACGATGTTCCACATTTTTTCTTTCTTTTCAGATAAATTAAAACATCTGGACCAAGTTCTTAAACTGAGTCACATTTTTGACTTCCTCAGACTGATGATGATAACAATACATTTTATTTGTGGGCACCTTTCAAGACTCTCAGGGTCACCTTACAGAGTAAAGATAAAATAGAGCCACAAACAGATGATGCAACATTAAGTTCAGGTCAGTGAAAAAGAGGAACAAATCCTGAGGTTGATACGGTGTCACAGACTGCAGTGAGACTGCTGCATCAGTGGATTCTGTTTGCAATCATAAAATACAGCAACACACACACACAGTGTGGTGGGGGCGGGGCTTCTTTAACACCTTGGTTAAGTCTGATTGGTCTGTTTCCAGGCCTGGCAGCAGAATCCGGAGTCTCCTTCTTCGATGTGGTGAAGAAAGCCCCGGAACCACGACTGATGGCCACTCCTCATCCAAAGGCGAAGGAGGTAAGGCGGCCATGACTGCGGGGACCCCCGCTGAGATGATGATCCCACACCTCTGAGCCTGAAGCTTTGAACCTCCAACAGATGTTGGAAGCAGCAGGAACTTCATGAGACTAACATTTATCCTCATAAATGCAGAAACACACAGTCTGCTCTCCAGCAGTCTAATTAACATTTATTAAATTAGTCACTGTGTGTGCGCGCCTCATATTTCCCCGCGGTGTGTCCTCCCACACACATTTTGATGTTGTGGCATTTTGCTTGGCTCATCACTCCCGAGGTTGCGAGGTGTTGTGTGTGGGCGGAGACGATCTGCGGGCCTTTTAGCCTCCATAATGAGAGAGACTCGTGGGTATTAATTCTGCTTTTGTTTCCACTCCGGCTTCTTTCACCGGAGAGAAAACGTCAACGTACAGACACGAAGCGAAGGGTCACGGAGCGCTGCGTGGTTCACAAAGACCGGGAAACATCACAGCGTGTAAATATTAGCTTTCATGATTCATCTTCGAGGACAGGCTGCCCTGCCGGCTCCTTCATCCACAGAAACATTCCTGCCCTGAGCCTCCGGACGCTGCGAGGCCCTAAATGCTCACACGTCCTCTGCATGCTGAGGGAGAGCATCAGGAAGGAGTCTTCATCAGAGGCAGACACACAGATATGAGTCATCATCGAGCCTGATCACGTGAGACGTTCTCGTCAGATGATTGGCTGAACGTAATTTCACGTCTCGTGTGTTTGTTTACTCTTATGATGCAGTTGGAGTGAAGTGTGTATTTAAGCGTCCCTTCAGTCCTCCATCTGCTCTCAGCACTGCCCCCATCAGGGCAACCTGTGAACTACAGCACTGTTATTAAAACCTCTGCCACCGAGTCCAGACATTAGAAACAACACTGTTCAGATCAATCAGGTCACCAACAAACTGCATTTCAAAAAGGTTAAACTGATGGCTGCTCAGCGCTGCAGTGCTAACAGCTGTAATCCTGAAGGTGCCGAGGAGAAGAGAAGGTGGAGGTTTTCCCTCCACGATGAGTGAAGCATCAGCCACGCTGTGAGAGAAGAAAGCAGGTCAGGTTGATCTGTGACAGGGAGCAGAGTGTATCACACACACACACACACACACACACACACACACACACACACACACGTGTTCACACATGGAAACACACACACATGCTGTCCCACTTTCATGACTCACTGAATCTTCATTAAATGTGTAGTTCCCTTATGGAACAAGTGAAGAAAATTATATGACAGGCTTTACTCACACACATACACACATACACACACTCACACACATACACACACACACACACACACACACACACACACAGGTCGTATGGGGAAAAAGCCGCTGCAGGAAATGAGTGTGAAAAGTGAAAATGTAACGTGGCCGTTCTTTGTGTCGTTCACACAGTGACGTTTCCAGCAGTGAAACATGTTCAGAGTCTCCGGCGGTGCAGGAAGCTGCGTGCAGTACTTTCTCTGAAGTACTTCAGTTTTCTATGTTTCGGAGGTAAATATTGTACTTTGTACTGCATCGATTTCAGGCTCGAGTTGCTCCTCCTGCAGATTTGATGCTATGATGCTGGTATTATAACAGTGTGTGAGTCAGTCAGAGCATCTGCAGCATCAGTGATGAATCGGTACCATGATGGATTCTTCTCTTCAGCTGCTTGAAGTGTTGTTGATGCTGAAGTTTTTAGTGGAGCTTCTGCCCTTCAGACCGAGACTCTGACTGAGACCTGACACTTTGTAGTAAGATCTCCATTTGGACTCAAAGGAGTGGATGTGACCCTGACCCTAAACCAGCTGCTGGTGACCTGATGGTTGTTGGAAGGTTAACTAAAAGGTGCAAAGAGTTCAACACATGTGCCGCTGCTCTTCATGTAATCCAGCTGTGAGGGCGCACGGCCGAACACGAGTCTGCAAACAGTGATGATGGAGGTGCTGAGTCATTCAGCCCGTGTGAGGCAGAGGGAAGGTGGGAAAAGGCGGAGCGCCCTGTCAGGGTTGAGTTTAAATGGAGTTCTCATGGTCTTTATCATCAGTGGGCGGAGAGAGAAAGATGGCAGACAGTTGGAGCAGGGTGGTGTACCGGTCTGTCACGGTGAAGAGAGAGCGGAGCATGAGGGTGCTCTTCTGGCCCGTCTGCGGTCCTACCCTCATCTGTGACCTTGACCTCTGGGTAGAGACCTGAAGAATGAGGCTGTGGAGGCAGAAGTGACCTTCTGAAGGCTGCCCAGCTCCATCACAGAGCTGAGAGCACAGCTGCTGCTTCACACTGACAGGAGTCCAGCATGTGAACAGAACACCTCCGAGGTGAGGAGATTCAGCCATGTCCTGCTGGTGGAGTCCAGAGCACGGACCCTCAGGAGACATTAGGAACACCGTGGTATCCGCCCGAGGTGCTACAAAGACTCAGGTAATGGTTATAAAGTGAGAGGATGTGTCTGTGGAGCATGTGGTGCTGCAGGTTTGGTGATGTAGGAGCTTCTCAGAGGGGTAGGTGCAGAAATGCTTCTGCTGGCAGACCGAATCAGGTCCAAGATCTTCTGTTTACTCGTCCCGCTGATCTCAGAGCAGCGTAAACTCTCCTTTCCCAGCGGCGATTAGATGATTCTCTGCAAACACCCTCAAACCTTTGTTTTATTGTCTTACCCTACAGAAGCTCTTAGGAACTGAGTGCACTCACACACCATTAAGAGCTTGTGAAGGTCGCCGTTGGTGAAGCTGCACAGAAAGATGGAGGCACTTTGAAGGAGCGAGGCCTGTTTGAGGCTGTGTGTGTAAACGCTGCTCTCAGTCAGAAGACGCATTCATAAACCACAAATAAGTTATAAGTGCTGCTTTTGTTTCTCTCCATTTAAATATGCTCAAAGCCCTTTATGGCTGTGATTTGGTTAACATGCTGCAGGAAGCAGAAAAGGCAAACTGTGCATGAAGTGTAGATAAAGAAGCCAGAGCTGCTCATTATGGTTCAGAGTGTTTCTATTAATGTTTGCAGCTTTAAATGAGGACACAAAGAGCCGCTCTGCCTCCTCAGTCACTTTCTGTTCCACAGTCACCGTCTCTGCTGCAGCCGAACTGTTACAGTGGAGGAATAATTATTTGATCTCCTGCTGGATTTAAACACTGAAGTGAGCTCTGATTTTTATGGTAGTTTCATTTTAATGCAGAGACAGAAAATCCTCCAACAATCAGTTCTAAACTGATCTGCAGGTCGTTGAGTGAAAGAACCGTTTGAGCCCCCACATTAAGGTCATGGAGTGGCCTCCAGGTCTCCAGACCTCCTGTAGAAGATCTGTGGAGAAGCTGAAGCCGAGAAACCTGAAGGGCTCAACATCTCATCGCCGTGCTCACCAACAAGGGTTTCTGCCACGTACTGAGTCACGCTTGGCTCAGAGATCAAATCCTTCCTTCACTCAGTGACATAAAAAACAGTTTTATAACCTTCATCTGTGTTTTTCTGTGTTTTGGTGGATTTTCTGTCTCTGCATTAAAATGAAACCGTTTGTTTCTGTGGAAGTGATTAACACATTCAGCAGGGATCAGATCATCGTTTCCTCCACTGTGACCGCCCTGAACCCTCTACAGAGGAGTCGCCCCCTGCTGGACAGCAGAGAGACTGAAGCTGTGTCGTTTCTAAGTGAAACGACTGAAACGGGATGAACTGGTTTGACCTGGTTTGACCTGGAGGGGCTTTCAGGTGGAGTCCTGATTAAATCCGGTTTTAGTCGGTGCTGATCTCGCTCCACCCTTCGTCTCAGAAACACGAGCACTCTGTCTGCAGGTGGATGCTGTTCATCAGGGTGGGGGTGATTAGGTTTGTGTCGTCTTGTTTTCAATCGGCGTGTCGGAGCAGATGCAGGAGGAGCAGCCGGGTGGAGCTGTCCAACATTTTGAAGTAATTAGAGCGAACAGGTTGAAACGAGGCCGTCTCGTACCTGAGGTGACCCCCCCCACCCTGCCCCTCCCTCCTGGGACTCTGTGAAGTGATTGACAGAAGAAACCTTAAAAGGATCGCTGCTGCTGCGACCCTCGCCTCCTTCATCGTCACATTTCTCCTCCTTCCCTTCATCTCCTCCTCCCTTTCTTCATCACCTCGCTGCTCTCGGGGGGTTTAAAGGACAACTTTGTTCCCGTCTGTCACTGANCCCCCCACCCTCCTCTTTTTCTCCACATTATCACTTCTGTTTGTTTTTAGCTGAATTGTTTTCTCCTCTTATCTTCACTGAAGCTGCTTTTCATTCCTCGTGCTTTTCCACCTGAGACAGAAAGAACGAGACACGCTGATGTGAAAGTGTCCAAATGAAACGAGACGGCAGCCTCGGAAAGAGCAGGAAGCTAAAATTAGACTGCTTGAAGAAACAAACATGACCTGAATTTAAAAAAACGTGAGGCATCAGGAGGAGGAGGAGGAGGAGAGTTTGCTGGCACAGATTACTCCTGTGTCGACTTCATGTGGATGTTTTCAGGTGAAGTCAGCCCGTCGCTTTATGCCGTTTCTCTGCCAGCACTCAGTGAGACTCTAAATTTAGCTTTAGGGTCTTTTTTTTTTTTTTCCCTCCAACATCCAAATAAATCCAGAATCTGGAGCTCCGCCTTCTTTTACAGTCTGTTAGTCCAATGAAGCCACAGCAGCCATATTATTGGTCAGATAATTACATCCAAAAGGCTCCAGCAGCACCAACATGGCCCACAGGTCCAGTTCAGGGACTCCAGTTAGCTGAGGTCAAGCTAGCAGACAGGTAGCATCTACAGCCACCTGTGTCATCATCCACCTGTCAATCAGAGAGGCCACGCCCCTAAAAATGCTAACTTTAGTTATGAAGGGGGAATTCAAGAAAATAAAGAACCACAGACACACAAACTGGTAGAAACCATGTTGGAGAAGCTGTGTCTGCATTTTGAAGGACTCCACGGGATCAGCAGCCCACAGGTGAAGAAGGTGGAGGGGTCCACACGCTGTGACCTCAGAGGTCCATCAGCTCTGTGGAACCTCAGACCACGCAGTGATCCGTAGGTACGGGTGGTGCTACGGTGAAGGGATGTTAGCCGTGCTCCGGTACGAGCCGTCTGATCCGATTGGAATTCCCTGCAGGTGACTCGGAGCAGATTTAGTGAGTGAACACAGAAAATTCCAGCAGTGGATACAGGAAGAGATGAAGCGAGCCTCTGCAGCTCCTCACTCTAATTTTCCTGAAACTTATCAGGTGAAGAGAACCAGGACTTATCAGAGGTAACCTCCAGATTACAGGGGCTCTGGATTATCCCTGATCGGGAATTCTGTGGGGACTGACTGACTGCTGCAGCCCCGTGTGGACATTAGAGGAAGTGCAGCGTTGGTGCACGTTGCTGGACGTTGCTGGACGTTGCTGCGTGCACAGATCGTGGTTGGTGGAGGTGAGCTCCTGCTTTGTGCTCTGGTGTAAAGTTCTATGTTAGAGACTTTAGCAGCATTTTCCTGTCAGGAGTTCTCTCAGTTCTCCGTCCTCGCTAAAGTCGTGTTTCCTGCTTCAGTGAAAGCTGCTCGTGGTCATCGTGTCGATTAACCCTCTCACACTGTTGAGCGCTGATGGAATTCCTGCTCTGTCCTCCTGCTGCGTTTATAACTGACGCTCCTCCACGAGGAGCTCGTGGCTCGATCCTCTAATGGAGCTGTGTGTTTACTGAAGTGATGTTCTCTTATGTTCGTCCTCCATAGTTAAACACACGCTTCATGAATGAATAACGAGCCGTGCTACAACACCTACACTGTGAGGACACACAAACACACACACAGTGTAGGTGCAGCTGAGTCATTATTCTCTCCATACTCACTGCAGCTTATTAAATATTAAACAGCAACATAACAGACAGGAAGACGGTGCTCAGCGAGGCGGTGAGGAAGCTCTGTCTATACATCTGAATGTTTAAGGTCACACACACACAGACACACACAGCAGGCCCCTCGCTGCTGCAGCATCACCTGCAGACGAACGAGTTTTTTAAATTTTGGGCAGACTCATCCAAGCTCGGAGCACTTTTCAATCTCAGCTCTTGTGAGAGGGTGATGGGGTGGGACACACCTGGACAGGTCACCAGTCTGTCACAGGGCCAATAAAACCACAGGGAAAAACCTGAAGCTCGACTTTCCTCTGAGTTCTTTGGAGGAAAGTTCAGATCTGCTGGTCAGAACTCTGTGAGCTCATTTCTAACAGATCCCTGAACGGAGCGCTCTCTCCACTCTCATCCATCAGTCTGAACTGTACAGGTCACACACCTGCTGCTCCTCCTGTCACGCTGATATTTGGGTGGTGGTGACGGCGGCGTTGGGGCTGTTTCGTTCCTCTGAGATCAGGAAACTCAGCCGAGCGTCACCAGTCACGTGACGACAAAACCACTAATCAGAGCAGAATGTAGAGTCCCTCCGGCCGATCCAGTCTAGCACTGAGCTCGGTCAGCCGGAGAGGCTGAACGACAGGAAGCAGAACAGACGCTCAGGATTTCTTCTGTTTGTGTTCCAGGTGTACGACGAGCTGCTGAAGCGCTACGCCCGATTGGAGGAGAGAGTCCTGCAGAAGAACCGCGCCTGAGCCTCAAACGCTGCCATCAGCAAAATCATGACTCTAATTCTTCTACGTAATCTGTGTTTGTGATTAGTTTGACTTTAATTGTACACCTCGTTACCGTTTGGTATGACTCGATAAAGTGTCAGATCATCATCAAACGAACCCTCAGCGGCCTGAAGATCAGCTGCTCTGTTAGTTCAGCTCGCGATGATGAACCAGCAGCAAACTGGCCTGAAGGTTTCACCAAAAACAGGCTCTGAATCTGAAATGTTCCAAAGTGGGAATCTCGACTGCGGAAATACGAGACGGGTTCGAGGCATTGAAGAAAGTCCGCTCTCGGTATCAGCTGGATCCTGAATTTGACTTAAAGTTGATCAGTATGAAGACATTATTGAATCCAGAACATTTCAGAGGTGGATTCAGTACCCGGAATGCTAAAGGTTACTGGATCTGTGATCCCCAAACGGAAGCAGATCCGGTTCTCTGCCGACTGTTCTGCAGACTGCGTTCACTGGAAGAGTCAAAACGCCCTCAAGCTGCTGTCGTAAAGAGGGCGGTGCAGACACCACACACTTCAGCCGAATTCCTGCTCCAACAGTCGACCCGAATCCACCACCCGAATCCACCACGTGGTAACCTGGGCGTGTGGCGTGTGGCGCCCAGGTTACCACGGTAACCTGGGCGCCACACGTGCAGATCCTGGCGGTTTAATGAAACACTTGGATCGCAGCACGGTTGGTGGTCAGCACTGAGTCCGTGTGTGATTTGAGACCTCTGCAGAAGAAGAAGTCGCTCTTCCTTCATCACATCAGACCATCAGAGTTATGCTGTAAACCGAGGCCATCGCATCTGTGTGACATAACGCTCATCATCACGGTGAGCACGGGGGGGCCACGAGGACGTCCACATGCCTCCTGTGACCGCGTGGACTCGTCAGCGCTCAGAGCGGCACAACAGGAAGTGCTCGGCCTTTGGGACGACTGAGGCCTCGTGCTGCATTTAGAGTCATTAATGCAGCTTTCATACGACAGCTTTATTATCACAGCTGAGTTCTCTCCTGCTCGTTTGCTTCCAGCAGCCATTTTGAATCGATAATTTAAATAAACAATCTCTTGAACATGTGATTGGTTATTTCTGAGGAGGTAACGGGTCGAGGCTGTGAGCCTTCCTGATCTGAGCTCCTGTGTTAACGAGGCGTATGACCCACTGCAGTCATTCACAGCTGCAGCTCTAACAGAGCAGGACAAAGAAAATACCAAACTTCTCACTGACAAACTCGGCCAATTAAAACCAGCAGCTGCTGAGTGAAGAGCAGGAAATTAATTTCAGTCTGAAACTAATTTCAGTGCTTCTGCCAAACGCTGAGGCTGCCATTTTATTTCTGTGAGGTGTTTTCCTTCAGCCTGCAGGACTCACCTGCACCTGCTGCTGGTCCAACAGAGACAGGAAGGAGGCCCTGCAGCAGACATGCAGCAGCTCATTTACAGCTCACGTCCAGATTCACATGCAGGAGAAACCCGACTTCATGAAGCCGCCCGTGCTTCATGGTTACAAAGAGCCGCTTCTGGGAGGTTCACACATCACAAAAATTGCTATAAACACAAAGATGATCCATGCTGAGTTTGACTTCAAAGAGAGCATCAACAAATCTGTTTATGTCCCCTAAAAGCTGATTAATTTACCTGAGCTCCACCTGATGGTGTGAGCGCCACCTGCAGTGGCTCTGCTCTGAGGACCCCTGATATCAGCAAAGATCAGAGGATGGGCTCAGAGTGAGCGCTCGCTCTTCCTCTGCTGTTCACAGGCATTATTGCAGCTCCACTGAGTTTCAGTTTTAACTGCGGGCAGTGTCAAGCATGGCTGCTGCAGCGCCACCTGCTGGTTCGTGAAGTCCTGTGATGAAGCCTTCAGCTGAGCGTCTCCACTAATTTTATCTGCTGTAAAACTGAACGTGACTGAGGAACCAGACCGGCTGCACTGCACACACGTTGGCTAACGACTTGTGATTGGCAGGTTGTTAGCCAATGAGCACGCTCCTCCTGCAGTTCCTCTGGTGTCCAGCAGACACAGGTGGCTGTACCTGAACACCTGTGAGTCTGCGTGACTGTATCTGCACAGCTGTGATCTTTTGTTACGTCCATCAGCTGAAAACAGGAAGTTTGACTCGTTTGTTTTCGAGTGATGACTTCCTGCAGCCTCGAGGCTCGTTCCACTGATTAATTCAACTTAACTGCTAAAATAAAAGTCATTATTTGAAGAAATAATCTGAATAATGCGTCTCGTTATGGGCGAATTAAAAGCTTTTCATCTTGTATTCATCATTTAATATTTATAAAATATTGAAGACCCAGGTGAGACGAGTGTTCTCATTTTCTCAGTCACAAGATTAAAGCGCTGCTCGTCCTTGAGAACATGCCCACGCTCATCATCCCTGAATGAGGCGCTGTCAATCACTCCATCTGCTCCACGTCCTCCAGGTCCACGCTTCAAACGAGGGCAGCGCCCGGAGCTTCACCCCTGACCTGTGGAGGAAGACGAGGAGAAGGGGAGACGGCTGAATGCGCCTGCAGGGTGAAGGACGCTGCTCCGCTTTTCCTGAGCCACACCGAATGTGCTGAAAGTAATACTAACAAAATATTTCAAACATGTGTTTGAAACACACAGAGCTGTGAGAAAGTCTCCGCCCCCTCCTGACAAAAAACTGAGAAATCAGGCAGGAGGGGGCGGAGACTTTCTCACAGCTCTGAGTTTGTTTCTGGGCTCTGAAACAGACTCAGTGCAAATATCAACCTCCAAAAACATGCAGCGAATAAAAGTCCAGCCTTTAAGACAGAAGACACATTCAGCCAACACTGTTACAGCTAAATGTTCCAGCTGCAGCAGCATTTTCTGTCTTTGAGTTCAGCCTCTGTAGGCTGATCATTTTCATCTCCATCAAACACTGTGGCTCCTTTCATTCCTCACACATCACTCAGTCCATATCAGGATGATATCAGCAGGATGTTTTTCCCATTCAGATCTGACGTGTTTCCAAAGTGTTCCTTTAATTTTGGTAAGCAGTGTAACTCCACTAAGTCTTTGTGTAGGCAGAGGAGTCGCCCCCTGCTGGCCTTTATGAAGCTTCAGCTTTAGGTCACGTGTGTTTCAGGCCGAGGAGCTGCATCCATGTTTTATAGTGATGATGCTCACACTGAAGCCCCTCACCTTTCTGTGCTACATTAAACACACACATGCAGAGCAGTGCATCACACAGCAGGAGATCAATGTGGATTTGCAGCTGGATTTAATCTTAAAGAATCAAAGGCATGCTTCTTCTTCTCACTGTGATTTCATCGCTCTGCCTCTTCTTCTGCTGTGGTTTAATGGCTCCGGCAGGAGAATTAGCTGCAGCAGCTGTTTATCTCCATCACTCAGTCAGCTCGTGTTCACACAGCATCCGGGGATGGAAACAAACGCTTGTCACATTTTTATTTGGGAAACACAAACCTGATTTCTGCCTGTTATCAGATTACAGGCCAGAGGGTGATAAAGGTTAGTGTGTGTGTGTGTGTGTGTGTGTGTGTGTGTGTGTGTGTGTGTGTGT
>JASGAU010357339.1:0-12532 GCA_030220045.1 Australoheros facetus
GGAATTGTTTACCATAAATGGTTTTAAATTGTCACCGTATTTTATACAGTAAAATACAGGCAACCATAGCGGCCAGTATTTTACCACGAACCCAGCTTACGGTATTTTACCATGAACCCGGTTTACGGTATTTTACTGTGAACCCGATTTATGGTATTTTGCCATGGACCCGGTTTACGGTATTTTACCGTGGACCTGGTTTACGGTATTTTACCGTGGACCCGGTTTACGGTATTTTACTGTGAACCTGGTTTACAGTATTTTGTCGTGAACCTGTCGTGAACCTTACGGTATTTTGCTGTTAACATGTTTACGGTAAAATACTGGCAGCTGTGGTTGCCGGTACTTTACTGTGAATCTGTTTACGGTAAAATACTGGCAGCTGTGGTTGCCGGTACTTTTCTGTGAATCTGTTTACGGTAAAATACTGGCAGCTGTGCTTGCCGGTATTTTACCGTTAACCTGTTACGGTAAAATACTGGCAGTTGTGGTTGCCGGTACTTTACTGTGAATCTGTTTACGGTAAAATACTGGCAGCTGTGGTTGCCGGTACTTTTCCGTGAACCTATTTACGGTAAAATACTGGCAGCTGTGGTTGCCGGTACTTTACCGTGAATCTGTTTACTGTAAAATACTGGCAGTTGTGGTTGCCGGTATTTTACCGTTAACCTGTTTACGGTAAAATACTGGCAGCTGTGGTTGTCAGTACTTTTCTGTGAACCTGTTTACGGTAAAATACTGGCAGCTGTGGTTGCTGGTACTTTACCGTGAATCTGTTTACAGTATTTACCGTAGAGCAGTTTACAGTTAAGTACTGGCAACCACAGCTGCCAGTATTTTACCGTAAATTCAACGGGGTTTTTTTACAGTGTGGTTCAGGCACCTCACTAGGATACTCATGGATGCCTCCCAGCGGAGGTATTTCAGGCGTGTCCTGCCGGGAGGAAGCCCTGGGGAAGACCCAGGGCATGCTGAAGAGATTCTGTCTCTCAGATGGTTTGGAAACACCTCAGTGCCCCGCCAGAGGAGCTGGAGGAGGTGGCTGGGGAGAGGGAGTTCTGGGCGTCTCTGCTTAGACTGCCCTCCCATGACCTGATCCTATATAAGTGACAGAAAATGGATGGATTTCCCTCATTAGTCCTCTATTGGAACTGTATTAAACCTTAAAATTATGATACACCAAGTTAGCTTATGACAGCTGATAAATCAGCACTCCACCTTCTTGTACAAAAATGGTCACTTCTGACACCAAAAAAACACAATGGCGGTGGCCAAAATGGGAAATTATTGGCCCTAAAAAAAAGTAGTCCATAAACCAAGAGGTAACGTCATGTAGCTACATCCATCTTTTATATACAGCAGGCAGCCTGTGATGAGAAGGTGATTTGTAGGAGGATTGTTAGCATTCATTAGGATTTGTGTTCCTGGTGACCTGCTGAAAGGAAGCACTCTTATTCTAGGTCTTCTTTGTTTTTCAGTTCTTTGTTAAATGCTCCACCTGCTTACGGCTAATTGCGCGTGCTATTTTGTGCTTTATTGTTGCCTCAAAAAGAGGTGAAAAACATGCTGATGAGAGAGGTTAGCGTTAACCACAACAGTAGCTGAACTGCAGTATGCTATCTAAACCTCTTGAGAACTGATTTTACTGAATATTGATTTTTATACCTATTTAGACCTTTTCTTTTCATCCATTGAAAGTAGGTGAAGTTGTGCTCCTGCTTTGTTGTACACATCACTTTGGTGGTTTTCAAACAATGCTTAAACATCCTGTTTCATGAAGACTTAATGCATTTTGATGCAACCAAGCCAAAGCTGGAGGAAATATGTTACAAATGCATTTCACATGTGACAGTCACAAAAACAGGAAAACACCCATCTCTCTGTTGCCTTTCTTCCTCCTTTTCTGCTGCACTGGGAAATGGCCCAGAGTATTAATCAGCCTCACCCAAAGGCAAAACAGGAACGTTATTGCTTTAATCACAGCTGAGATAGTATAGATTAATTCCTGCGCTCAACTCACAGCTTTCAGAATCCTCATTACCGTGTTATTGTCCTCATTATAAATCTTAGCTCTGCAACACAGAGGTGACCTTCAGTCTGACCCCCTTACCAACACCAGTTAATTTGAACCTTGAAAAGCGCCGTCCACTCCTCCTTGTAAAAGCCGATGATGTTTTTACACTCTGTGTGTCAAAAGGCGGTGAAGCTCAGGTGTGTGCAGAGGTGAGAAAGTGCAAAAAGGAGCACATTCTTTGCACTGTTGTCTGCAAACAAGCGGAAAAACAGAGCAGTGTAAATGCGTCATATTCTTACACCTGACATGTCTCCAAGGAAGAAAGAGCCTCTACTGAACTATAAACCAATTTTAGAGTGTAAAAGAAAAGCAGTCTTCCCCTGAAAAATGTACCCTTCCTTGCCTCTCTGGTGGCACTCCTCCTCCTTGACCCAGAATATCTACAAGGTTCCTAACGAAAGCCTAACGAGATGGAACGTCTCAGCACGTCTATCTGACACAATTCCAACTTCCTTCCTCTCAACAGCTGCCGACATTGTCTGGAAAGACACGGAAAGAGCCAGCCGCTGTGCTTCCAACACACTCCTCTGAGCATCTGTTGAATCACAAAGGAAAACCATCCTCCGCCTGTTATCATACCAGCCGTGGAAGCAACCCCGACCATGGATACACAGCCTGCTTTGTTTTTTTGGAGGGTTTTTTTTTGGCTTACACTTTCAAGGGTGCAACTTTGAAATGAACTAAAAGCTCAAAGTTCCTGAACAAACTGAAAAAACAGCATTGCTTGAATAGCTTATCACTCTGTGATTCATGTCATCCTCAAAACAAGACTTCAGCAGCTGTATGCAGTGCAGCTGAGAAGGGGTCCTTTACAACATTGTATGCAGTTTATTAGTGAGAATCAATAGGAATATATTATATCCAACAACAGATGATAGCAGAACTCCTAATGTTAGATCAGTTACACTTGTACTGAATGCTGCAGCTGTTGGGTTTATTAATTTGGAAAAACAGGCTTTGCAAATAACACACCAAATGCTCATTTAACCGTCCCGCACTGCCATGTGCACAAAGAGGGGATGTACTGCACAATAAAATCTCATCCAACAAATAGTTTGCCATTTATTAGATGAGTCAAAGCCTTTAGTGAATTCTAGAAAGGCTCCTCATCCGAAGTGTCAATAACGGCTGAAGCGAAGGCCAGCGCTTTGGCCTGACCCTCCGCCAGACCAGTCAAGATGACTCAGACATCCTGAGAGAAACGAAAAATGCACTGTGACCTTTACTGCGAGTAGGAGAGCCATCAAAGCTGGGTTTTATTAGTCTGGAAGTCTTATTAGTTCTTATCCTTAGACGAGTTTTAACTTAATTCTAAATTTGGTGGTAGAGGGTTTTAGAAGTGGGACTTTTCATTTACTTGAAATATTTCTGCTTTCATGGGTGTTGCTTGTGTTGGGGTTGAAAGCATATACATGCATATGGCGTTTGCATGCCTGTATTTTTTACTCTGGACTGCTGAGTAAAATATTTCAACAGGTATCAGATGGATTACCTGATGCAGATAATCATGTTTGTACAAAAGAAGAAGATCTTTGATCACTTGTTTGCTCCCTTAATACTTTATCTAGCAGCTTACCCTCCTTAAAGCTCTTAATAAGCTCTTAAATTTACTACTACTCTGTTTTAGACTAGATACTTGTAAAATTTATTGCATGTCCACTGTTTAGATTTTTATTTCTGCTGCTAAAAAAAGACTTTATTTTGATTTATATAGACATCCACCACGTGTTTATGGAATTATTGCCTATTTGGCATATCCAAAATGAAAAAAAAAGATGAAAAAAGAAGAATTTTAGGGTCAAGATGCATACATATAAACCTTGTAACTCTTCAGCAGCCTGCACAGTATTGTCACAAAATAAAATATTTTCTACTTCGACTGTCGTATCTTGGGTTGGAATTTTTAACCAGCTGCCTAAAGTCCCGCTTTTCCACCATGTTACAGCATCAGTAATTCCCATCCGCCATTTGCTCTTCCTATCATGTTGAGTGTAGCTAGTGAGCGCTCCAGTGACACTCGGCTGAGTCATTTGTTTACTTTTGGGTCGCACATCACCAGCTGCTACAGTGGCACCACCTCCTCGCGTGTCTGTGTGGCCTGGTTGTATTACACAGTGTGTTTTTTGCCTAAAGTAGTGAAACACGTTTGTTGTTTCCACCTTTATCGGGAACAGCGGGTTTTTTTAGTTTTTTTTTTATATATATATATAATTTGTAAAGTGTTCTTTGTTGGAGGTTGTTGAAGTAGCTCCCTTTTTAAGTGCTGAATCATCACTGAAGTCTGTCACCTGCTCTTGTTCTCAGACATGTTTGGTCTTGTGTCGCTGAACGTGCTAGGACACATAAACTCATGGCACTGATATGTCTTTGAGATCATCATATTACACTTTAATTATTTTAATCACAAAAAAATGTATACTGGTATTATTGTGGACAATATGATGTGGCACAGCCCACTCTAGTTTTTGAGTGAAATTTTAGTATATTATTTATATGTTCTACTTCTTTCATTTACGGTCTATGGTAACAGCTTCATCTGTAAACTACAGTATAGTGCACCTGCTCCTATTGAGGTTTTGCAGACATATGACTGCTTAAAAACGTGGCATTAACTTTGCCTTTTTGGATGGGTCACAGTCAAGGTGACAATGTAGATCAAGTGAATAAGTCCCCAGTCACACAGGCCGAGAGACCGGTCCACGACCATCTGGCAACCACCAGTTGTGAGGGAAAAAATGAGTATTCCCTGACTGGTTGTGAGTGGTTGCTGGAGGTTGATGGCAGTTGCTGGGAAAATGATTGCTAAACTCCCAGTCACGCAGGCCAACAGACTGGTCAGTGACCCCCTTGGGAACCACCTGTCATTAGGGAATAATGTGCATTTCTCATCTGCTGGCAAAAACCTCCTTGTGATTGCTTTGCTCGCTATTATATCCCTGCAGTCATAGTTTGAATGGAAGTGGCAGACATCTCTACAAAAACTGGCCATCTACTCTCTGAAACAGTGAAAAGTGCAACGTAACGTAAAGGTTGAGAGTAAACGTGCCTCAGCACTGCAGCCAACATGTTTCAAAAGTCACACCTTCTACTTTGAAGGCAAACCTTCTCTATTTACCATTTGTGTTACACTTTGGCAAGTTTTCCTATCACTGGACTAAAAGTTAGCGAGTATTTGCAGACAAACATGAAAAACTACATGCAACAGTGGCAATCTGCTAGCAACCAAAGCAACCACTGGGCGGTTTTTGCAACTAATTTCATCCAGTGACAGCCACTAACCTTCAGGAACCACTGCCAACCAGTTGAGGAGTACACATTTTTCCCCAGCAACTGGCAGTTGTATAACATCCCATATGATGGATAACTTGAGAAACCTCAACACACGGATACAACTAACAACTAGTCCTATGAGAAAACTAAGGAGTACCGTAGTACCACAGAAAAGAAGACATCAAAAAATATGCAACATGAAGGGTGAAAAAAGGCCACTTCCACTGAAGCAAGATATCTAGCTTGTGGATGCAGTCTTCACCATGTTCATAATCTGTGCTGTAGTATATCAATCCTAATACTGCTGCACATTTCAATCGCCTCTGTTGATTTATAACCGCTATGAGATGCTTGATTACCGCTCAGTCCTGATATCTATTGGATGACAGAGGGCTGTGGAAAAATACATACTGCTCAGCAGCCAGTTAATCAAATCCCACTTGTCTGGGTATGTTAGGCGATGGTGGCTGAGAGCCAGCTGTAAAGAAAAGACCCGACAGCACAGCCTTAAGGCACATCTACAGCGTACATATTGAAGAAAGGTCACATATCAATCAATATATCCTGTAACACTCCTTAATTTGCATGTACATGGAAGCTGGTTCCCTAAAGTGTGTTGAGGAGGGGGTGGAACAGACTCCCTCAAAGCCTGTCATGAGCCCCGAGTGTCCATGTTAAACTCTGCTCATTCTGATCACAGTGTTCCTGCTAGATTTGCGTGTGCATTATTAGAATCGTGATAACACCTCAGCAGCAGTTAGACTGCTATGCTTTCCCTTTATTAAATCCCCAGAGCTGCTCATAACTTTTAAATGATTCATATTTCTTTCTTTTATTATTTGATATTGCAAGTGTTGCTGTAAGTTCATTTTTCTCATAAACAACACAGGGCCTTGCAGCTGGAGAAGAGCTGCCTGCACAGCCTGCAAACTGTGGGATTTTCAGTAGTTGTATTGGGATTCAGGACACTGCCAAACAGAATAGAGATACTGAACAGAATTTTAACAACAATCCTAATGGAAATACTGATCGCCACGCACTGGAGTGTTAATGCACAACTGAGTCAATTTCTGCTAATTTTCTGTTGGCTACAATCTTTTCAGGAGTCAATAAATTCAATATTTAAATTATGCTTTTTCTAACTTTGTGTAAACAAGGCATTAACCTTTCAGTACTCTTCAAATAAAGAGGAATAGTTGCCAAGCCTTGATAAAAATCTTTCTGCCTCTTTCATCAATTAAAAGCACAGCAGTCCAAGGATGTACGCTGAGACAAAATTAAAGTGTAAGAGTGCTGTTTAAGCTTTTTAAATGCCTCTGCCTTTTGGTTAATTTACAAGCGTGCTTTTGAATTGCCTCATTTTCAAGGCAGAAAACTCAAGGCTGATTAGTGAGTCACCTCAGCAGGAACATGTTGGAAACATGTTAACCAGTCCATGACCTCTCCTGTTCTTTGGAAGACCAGAGCGTCCTCCCAGAAGAAGCCACTCAGACGTCAGCAACAGGGTCAAGGTGACAAAACAGCATGGTTGTTTGAATGAATCTAAACCAATGCTCTGTCCAACTACAGGCAGAAAAAAAGGGTTTGCAGACTGGTGGCTAATGGTGGAATGTTTTAGGCTAATTAGCATCATAGCTGCCAGAAGAAAAGACCCAAAATATAAGTTTAATCACCTTCATTTAAGCTGTACT
Source organism: Australoheros facetus (assembly GCA_030220045.1). Taxonomy (NCBI): domain Eukaryota; kingdom Metazoa; phylum Chordata; class Actinopteri; order Cichliformes; family Cichlidae; genus Australoheros; species Australoheros facetus. The sequence continues at coordinate 7,036 of JASGAU010357339.1, forward strand.
GTTTTTCAATAAACTTCAATTTGATTTTTTTTCTACAACCTGTTTTACTAACCAACATTATTTCATAATTATTTATTCACACACACTGAACTCAATAATGAACCCCTCTATACTTAACGTTAAATTAAATTACTTATCATGCAGTTTGCCAAGAAAATATGGTCTCTCAGTTCTTTTGTGTACAGAAATAAACTATTTTTATTATATGCAATTCTATTTTTTTCTACTAGATGTACTGCAGTTGCAAGTTGTGATAGCATAAAAAAAAAAGCTTGAGCTGCTTCTAATCTTGTGCTTCTATGTTTTTGCTGTTATATTATTTCTAGGGATGGGAATCAGGAACAGGTTCAGAATTATCCAGGGTTATCAGTTCCTTATAACAATGCTGGGATGTTTTTCTGACAGTTGCACATTGCTTGACTGGGCCACATGGTGTATAAAAAAAAAAGACGGCGTAGCCTCTGGGTCTGAAAGGTGAAGCCCATGATGAAGCACCTTATGTGGACAAAAGATTTGGGTCACCTACACATTACACAACAACAGCAACTGTTCAGCCATGGAAACCCATGCCTTGAAGCTCCCTGCAGACAGTTTTTTGTGCTGATGTTAATGTCAGAGGAGGTTTGGAGCTCTGCAGTTATGAAATCAGCAGTGTGTTGATGACTTACTCACTATACACCTCAGCACCCTATGACCCCAGTCTGTTACTTTAATTGTGTCATGGTCTGTGGGTTTTGATAGCTTATTTTGAGTTTTCTCTTGGGACTTCTTAGTAAATAGTTTTGAGGTTTTTTTTATTTCTTTAATCCTCATTCTTTCTAATATTTAGCAGTGGGGGACTCAGTAACTCTCCCCTGATAAGTTGACGGTCTGAATCACCAGTTTTAAGTCTTCTTTAATAGAATTTAGTGCTCATTTTGTACATTTTTGTCCCATTTATTATAAAACAGACAAGAAAACAGGGTGTGGTTATCTAGTCATGTCACAGTGCTAGTCAGACTTTTATATACAGTCTTTGGTGTGGGCCTTCCTTTCATTTTACAAAGAAAACTTATCATGAGTCAATAAGGGAGTTGGCCTACAGGTAGAATTAATGAATATGCTCTTATCAAAATCCATCGCTAATTATCATTTCTGTACTCTCACATGGCCAAGTTAACTCATAATAGGTTTGGGCAACTGCTGAAGTATCTCATGGGTGGACTCTTTAAACCAATATAGAAAAGGTTGTGTATATGGCCATAAATTCACACCACTACTTAAATATCACAGTCATTAACTGCATTATCAGAGCTTGTTGCTGCAGACTTATTTTCTCCGTCTGGCTTTCATGTGCTCTCAGACATGCAGGATGTATACACCCACACACAGCACGCTATCACTTTCTCTCCCACACAAACACATAGATCCACTGTGTTTATTTTTAGATCTAGACATATATATGGGGACAGCTTTACATATGCTATATAAATACAGCCACATTGTGTGGCTGTATTTGATCCAAATCTTTCCTCTGACATGGCATAATCTGCAGTGGGGCTCATTAAAAACAATAACTCTCAGCCACACTCTGACAATGGAGACTTAGTTCACACAGAAAAAACACTCTGAGAATTCAATGAGAGAAATGCACTTGGGGAATATGAGCACTGACTCATTCACAAGAATTTGAAGAATAAATTAGCCAACTTGCAGGGAGAAAAATCCAATGAATAATAGGGCAAGTTCCGAGCTTCCTATATTACTGTATTTGTTAACCTAATATCCTGGAATGTGTGTGTATATGAAAAAAATAAGAAAACAGGCTACCTAAGGGCATCCTTTTGTTCTAAATATACAGAATATGATGCAGCTCGGTGTCTATATGAATCATCAGAGCTGGGGAGGCACAGGAGACCTATATCCGCCTCTTGCTCATAATAAAGTTTATGATGATATGTGCTCTGGCTCCTGATCCTGGACCAGTACGTGGTTTTTAGTGTAAATTGGCCCAAGCTACTGAAGCAGTGAAATGAATCCTTTAATCTCTCATCCATCTTAACAAAAATACACAATTATCACTGTGGCTGCTATAATACATCACTCTTTGGACATCTGCCACTCTTTTTTTTTTTTCTCAAATCACAGAGCAGTGTCTGAGGCAGGGCTGGAAGAACAAACCAAGGGTAATGAAAAGTCACCCCAGCCAAGTCTGAATATGAAGCAATATGAAATATGCCCTCTTTTCCTGAGGAGCATATAGGATGTTATTAAATATTTAACTGGGTTTAAAATTGCATGATCCTTAAGGGTACGTTTGAGTAATTTTTATGTGTTAGGAATCTATTAAAGGCACATGAAATCTGATGCATTGCTGCTGACGTAGGAGGCAAAAGGTGGCTATAGTAAAACACACACATACAAAAGTGTTGCAGGAAAGATTTTTTTTCACGAGGCCTGAGAGGTTATGTAACTTTTCCTGTTCAGGTTTCATCCAGTCGGCTACAGCACAGGTACGTTTCGGCGTGTGCAAGAAGCTGGTGATATGCTGTTTGCAAATACGAAGAATATGAGTCTCAGCAGGCATTTTCTGAACTTTTGCAGAGAGCAACTGTTTATATTAGTGATCCAGCCGAAAGGAGACACTCGGAAGGATTTAGCACCACGGACAGAGCTTGTCAGGGACTATAAAGACTTGATATTTTAGAAAATAGTAATAAAACAAAGTGGAGCACAGCTGCTTACCAAATTTTCTGTCGGCGAGGGCAGGTGAGGAGCAAAGGCTGACAGCCAATGCAGCGAAGAGGATGGGACACCACACTGAATCCATACCGCTCCTGCCTATACTCCAATCCATCGCGCACCTCCGCTAAAACAGCATGTTGTTTAACGCCAAACTCAAAGTGTCGGCTGCTCGGAGGAGACTCTCACAAAGAGAGCATGTCGGACGGCTCGGGGGGGAAAAACAAAAAAAACGGACATAAACTGGAGCCGAAGTCGCTAAATGGCAACACAATACAGGCGTTGTTTCAGCACCACAAACAGCAACCAGCCTCACTGAGGAGCCCCTCCTAAGTTTCTGACGTCAAACACACACACGGTGAGGAGGGATGATGCGTGCAGCATGCAACAGAGCCGGGAGGGGCGGATGGATGGAAAGGACCGGAGAAGTGAATGATTACTGCCCTTAAACCGTGCAGGCAATACAACAAACCGAGGAAAACAAACAAAAACTTCAGATTAATTGATACATTAAATTTCAAATGATGACAAAATACTCTATCTTTAGGCACTTTGTTATTAGCCGTCTGTGGTGGACAAAAGAAGAAGCAGCAAGCCTAAAGTGGGATCATCAAACTAATTTATTATTAGACAAATATTTCCCGAGTAAATACAAAATACTTTTTAAAAAATATTTCGTTAAGGGGAAAAAGCTATCCACACCTAGGTGAATAAGTAATTGCTCCTCTTGATAAATCATAAACTAACTGTGATTAACCACATTTTTGACAGATGAGTTTAATTTCACCAGCTACACCCAGGCCTGATTACTGCCAGACCCGCTGATTCAAAAAATTACTTAAATAGAATCTGTCTGACAAAGTGAAGTAAACTAAAAGAAACACATCATGCTACAATATAAAGGAAAAGCTGAGAAACAAAGTCACTGGCATCTTTCAGTCTGGAAAGGGTTACAAAGCCATTTCCAAGGACTCCAGTGAACCACAGTGAGAGCGAGCCCACCAGGACAAAAATGGCATCCATGGGAGAGTTCCAAGGTGAAAACCACTGCTGACTAAAAATAACACATTTGCCAAAAAAAAATTGTGACGATCCCCAAGACTTTTGGGAAACTATTATGTGGACTGACGAGACAAAAGTTGAACTTTCTGGAAGATTTGAGTCCCATTACATCTGGTATAAAACTAACACAGGATTTCATAAAAAGAACATCACACCAACAGTCAAACATGGTGGTGGTGGTGGTGTAATGGTCTGGGGCTGCTTTGATGAATGACTTGCCATAATTGCTGGAACAATGAATTCTGCTCTCTACGAGAAAATCCTGAAGGAGAATGTCCAGCCATCAGTTTGTGCCCTGAAACTTAAGTGCACTTGAATTATGCAGCAGGACAATCAGAAACACAGCAGCAAGTCCACCTCTGAATGGCTCAGAAAACCAAAATGAATGTTATGGAGTGGCCTAGTCAAAGTCCGGACTTAAATCCGAGTGACATGCTTTGGCATGACTTTAAAAACCTCCCAATGTGACTGAATTAAAACAAATCCTCAAGGAAGAGTGGACCAAAATTCCTCCTCAGAGATGTGAAAGACTCACTGCCAGTTATCACAAACTCCTGCACAAGCCAGTGTACTCCTAGTGCCGGTTCCAAGACTGGATAAATGGGAAGCATAAAATCTTTGCCAAGCCAAACATGCAGATCAAGAATGAGATTTCCATACTGGCTCAGTCAGGACCTGAGTTAACAACCACCACCTCTGGTGCAGTTGGCCAAAAGCAAAGGAAGAGGAGAGGGGGCAGAGGAGGTTCATGGATGTATTAGAGGAGGACATGCAGAGGGCTGGTGTGACACAAGAGGATGCTAGGGATAAGGTGAGCTGGAGGCAGATGATCCTCTATGGCAACCCCTAAAGGGAGCAGCCGAAAGAGGGAGGATATGTATGAAATTAAATATAATTAGTAATCAAAATTATAACTATTTGTAAAGCAAAGCTTGAGTTATGTGCATTGTTAATAGTGATGAATGTAGAATTTGCTCTTCAAGTTATTAATCAGTGTGATACATTTTTAGAAGACAATCATGCTTTGTGTGCAAACTCTTAAAAAAACAAAACAAAAATCAGCCGTTACAGCCGTTAAGTGTCACAATGCAATATTCGCCCCGAAAAAGTATTAAAAAGGCAATTTGAAGGGAGAACAGTGAGCATTTTAATAGCTTTAAAAACCAACACAGTTTACAGTAATTGCCGTGGCCTTGAAATAATTTCACCTAGTTCTGGTTTTGAGACTAGAAGCTTCAATTTGCAGAAGAGTCAAAATATTTTAAAACAGTATGTGGATTCTGAAAATGTGAGCCGTTCCTCTTTAAGAATGGAAGGTAGTGAGAGGATGATTTATGGCTTGTTTGTTCTGTTATTACTCTGCAAAGCGCTGCACAGGCAAGAAAAGATCTGAGGCGGAAATAAACATCAAATTTAGGCTGATTGATACAGTTTGTTTTATTCTGATTAGTAGCAAACTGCGAGCTGACAGAACAGCAGATACATAAACACAGAAACATGATGAAAATATATTCATGTCATTTTTTTTTTTTAAATGTGGAAACTGAAAGCTTAAAAGAAGAGCCCTACATATTTCTTCAGTCGAGTACTCAGTATTTGTTAACATAAACATACAAAGCCTGAGACACGACTTGAGTAATGGATGCCATCAAGAAATAAATACGATGCAGAAGTGTAGCACGCCTTGGAAAATGTGGTAATCCTTGTATTACAC
>JASGAU010357339.1:12630-36072 GCA_030220045.1 Australoheros facetus
CAGCAAAGTAGATCAAACACAAATGAAAAGCAGAAAATACAACACAAGGACTCATTTTTTTCAAATATGAAACTCATAAATGCAGAATCTCATTCAAAGTCATTGCAGAAGATTCATAAATAACCCTGTGGAACAAAAGAATTAAAGAAAGTTAGACATAACAGCTTAAATGCCAAAAAATCCTTAATCTACTCACAAATGATCAAAACAAAACCATCTGATTCCCCCCACATGTACCTCTGGATGTCTGTGCTGTCTGCAGATGTGACTGCATGTTTGTGGAGCTGCTGCTGGACGGACACAGCGGCGCTCTTCAAGCCCGCTTTAGACTTTCCGGCTAATGGACAGTAAATATGTTGCATCGTTAGAAAAAGAAAAAAGAAATTGTTCTGAACTTTTATTTGTCATGGAAGCTCACTGTGTTTGATGACCGCCAAGACGTGCAGGACGGCTGCGAGTTCAACGAGACTGCAGATGGCCTCGGAATCCAAAGATGTGGAGACCTCTGCCAAAAACGCCCTAAAAGAAGCAACAGCAGACCACTTAACTCTAGAATATTCATCGTTGTTGGAAGCTAATGAAAAGGAACTTTAAATACTGACCTAGTAACAGACTGTGATTGGAGGATGACAGACAGCAAGATCCTGGACAAAGGAGGCATGTCATCCACTGACTCTGGGGTGATCACTGCCTCAGGATGGGTAATCTTTAAAAACACGACAACAATATTTCCAACAAGTCCTACATTAGTATCAGAAAATGAAGGATATTTGTTAATAATCTCAATGCTGCCTTTTCATTGCTACCCTCCTCTGCCAGCTCACACCTTCTGGAGCAAATGTTTCTTCTCCACAATTATGACAGCAAACAAAGTGGAGAAGACCCCACTGAGAGGTGCTCGATCCCAGGTTTGGGCCACTTGGAGGAAGTCTGTCAGACCAGGAAATGCTGATTGACAAAGCTGCATCAGAGCATGAAGAGAAAATGTTGTGGCGGTTAAATTACCAGAACAGCCAGGCCCATTAGAACCTTACAGTATGTCAGAAATTCAAGTCTAGAATTAAAAATAGCGCTTTTAATAAACAAAAAACAGACATAATAAAATAACATACCTGTTTTCCTTCCTCTGGATCCTTCCTGAGGCGACGAGCCAAGAGCTCTATAATCTTCTGGAAAATATTGGCCACCACACCTAAAATAACACTGGTTGGCTCCTCCTGATTCTCCTGATTCTGGTTGTCGTCCTCAGGTACACAGCTGTTTGCCACCTCCTTCAAAATTGGTAGCACTGCAGGGATACACAGGTAGCCCACCTCTGAAACACACAAAGGAGAACAAAGTCTTTAATTCAGGTAAAGTAGGATACTCAAGAGTGAAATAAAAGTCCTGGCATTTCTCACTGTATATACAGACATGGAAAACATCTGAAAACACTCACCTGAGAGGAGGATGAGTGAGCACAGGTGGAGGATTTGACCCTTGAATGCCACATCGCCCAAACCCACGAGCAAAACATCACGGCATACTATCAGGAAGCTCTGATTAAAAAAAAGCGTCACCATCACAAAAACAACAACAAACAGAGATTACACCCAGTCTGCATGTTAGTGGAATCTTAATTCTTACTGGTCACCGGTGGCTTATAGAAGCTACACCAACACAGGCAGGTTTATGTTCAAAATTCAGATTGACAAGGTAAAAAAAAATAAAAATTACAAAATGAGATAATAAAGCCATTTCACCATGGCAGCATTAACAGGGGGAGGCATGTACAGAGTGTGTGTGGACTGAAGCAGAACAATCAATGAAGAGTCTAAATTTACCAAGCAGAACACAAAGTCCTGGGAGCAGCAGGAAAGAAGGCTCCACAAAAACCTAATGTTCTGGATAACAACATAACTCAGCCTTGGTGCTTCGTGCTCGGGTGAAAATGAGTGAGATGACAATCTAAAGTGGCAATTTATGCACAAGGAGATGCGATTTCATTTGCCTGCAGAGAAATCTGTTGCTTGGATTGGCTTTGCTCTAAAAAGATCTTATAAAAGATCTTACTGCTAAGGAGCTGCAAATGTACAATCATCCATCCACACCAGCAACATCCATCATAAACAGACCTCGGATCTCACCTCAAAGCATCGGCACATTTATGTTTGGAAATTTCCTACACACTAATGGGTATGGCTGCCCGAGTGCTTGAGATTCTTTTATGAAAAGATCCCCATCACGTGAGCCTAAATCACAAATTTGTGCAGCAATGGAGAAGAGACTCATCTCCTTTTAATGGAAACCACACACATTTTCCTTGTTTGACCAAATTAAATGATGGTGTTGCATAGCCTCAATATTTCAAGCCCCCTGCTAAAAATGTAGCTCAGCATGTAAGCTGCTTCCCTAAATAATACTTTCACAAAAGTAACTGTGGAGTTCACCTCAGTTATCTCTGCAGCCAGTGGCTGTGGCTGAGACTTCTCTGAGTCCTTGCTGTCATCATCGGTACGTTTCGCCAGAAAGGGCAGCACCCTGTCAGCTACCCATGCAGCCACATGCTCCAGAGAGAGCAGGTAGTCACGGCCATCTGACAGCTGGAAGAGAGGGGAAAGGTTTCATTTTTTTTCCTTCCTCCTTTATCTTTTGGAGATTATCCAAAAAAAAAAAAAAAAATTTAAAAATCAACCTGTGGCCATAACTAGCTCACAAATCTAAGGGTGTTTTCACACCTGCGCCATTAAATCAAACTCTGGTTCGTTTCCTGTCTTGGTGCAGGTCATTTGTGCAGATGTGAGTACAGTAATTGCAAGTTTGAGCTAAACGCCTTCCCATCAGGTAAGCTTTGCATTCTGGGATGCGACAGAGCACCACAGATGTGCAGAGTCCAGATTTGTCTGAAATATTGCCCTGATAAATATGAATGTTATCCACTAATCCAGAACCCAGCAGCTTCTTCCTGTATTTACTTTCGTTTCTCCTGACACATCTGGCTAATAAGTGGCCTGAACGTTCTCACATGGTTTGTGAACCAAACAACCAGAAACAGCTACGAGGTTATAAACTCATCAGCTGATTCAGAGTAAATGGACTGTAGGTGTGAAAACAGCCTAAGCCTTCTGAGAAAAAAAAAGAGTGTGAAATAAATACCAGATTTTCCATTCTCCAGAGCTGTAACTGACAATGGTTATTACTTATTCATCTCCTATTTGTTTTTTCAATTACTCAAATATTCAATTAATAATTTAGTTTATGCAATATAAATGAAAGTATCACAAGTTGCACAGCTTCCTAAAATGTGTGGTTTTGACTCTGGAAAGCTTACAAACAAAAAGCAGCAGCACATGTGCCCATTTCAGATGCTGAAACTTAAGAATGCACCATTTTTTTAAAACTAATTGTCAGATTTGTTGCTGATTAGTTTTCTGTCAGTTGGATTAACTTTTCAAAAAAGTAAAGGGTCCTTAACAATTAAGGTAGCGAATCTATTTTATATATACATAGTACACTCCAGAAGAGAAAAGGTGATATAAGGCAAACGTAGAAAGCCTCACGTTATGTTGCAGATGTGCACCAAGACGACCGTGGGACTTAAAGGCTTTCAGTGCCGTCTCCACTCTGGGATGTTTGGGATCTGCTGTGGTGGAGCTGAGATGAGTATAGAGCACTGACTGTTGAGACAAGAATCACAGAAAACATTCTTATAGAGGAACTATTTCAAAAACATCTATTCTCAGCAAGTTTAAACTGGTAACGCATAATGCTGAATGCCATCCAGAATACCTTCCAGTTCCCTAGAACTGTATGCAGCTGCTTCAGTGGTTTCGGACCGAGAGCCAGGACCTTCTCACGTGTTGAAGTGTGGCTGAAAAGGTGCTCCAGGTAAGCCAGTGCCAGGTCTGGTCTGGCCTCCACCGTCTCCATGATGCACACCTTTCGACCGCTGGTCGCCTTATCCTTACGATGACAAAAAGAAGAAAAAAAAAAGAAAAAAAAAAGGGAAAACATCAAACTTTTCTTAAAAAAACAACAACAAAAAAAGTCAGAGAAGTCAAATGATTTTATTTTTGAACCACACAAAACATGCTCAGCCTTGGAAAATCATTTTAAATTCAAATCAGTTTCATTTTACTTGAGTGCCAGTTGCTGCAATATTACAGAGAGAACCCAACGATCGGACAACCCACTGTGAACAAACATTCGGTGACAGTGGGGAGGAAGAACACTCTTAACAGAAAGAGACTTGCTGCAGAACCAGGATTGTGGCGGGAAAGCCGTCTGTCATGACTGGTTGGGTATTGGAAGGAAAGAAAAGAGGGAAAAAAATAAGGAAAAGCACAGATAGACCACGAACAAACAGGACAGAACACAAACTATGTGAGAGAGTAGACAAACGCTCTGGACAAGAAATGGTGCCAGATAACCGCAAGAGGTGTTAAAGAGAGGCATGCTCAGTGCATTATGGGAACACCTGCAGCAGCTGACTAACTAAGGGACAGTTCAGGGTCACCTGATCCAGCTCTAACCATAAGCTTTATCAAAAAGAAAAGCTTAATCCTAATCTTAAACTATCTGAGGTTCTGGAAAAAGATGTCGTATAAACTGACCACCTTCTTGGGCAGGGACTCTGTGAGCCAATCAGTGATGAGTTCAAGGATGTCAGCAGCCTGGCCCCAGCTACAGATGCAGTCCAGCAGCTGGCTGTACTGTGCTGGAACAGCTCCTGACTCCATCCTCCTTAGTCTGGAAAGGACCCCACAGCTAGAAATGATAAAGCAAGATGGAGAGGATTAAACAGGAAAAGACAACAAAAAGCTAAAAATCTGAGTCACATAGAGAATAAAAAAAAAAAAAAATACAAGCACTGTTGCACACCTGAATGTTGGAACTGCAGCTGGGGGCATGAATGAGGCCAGCTGTATAAGAGGAACAGTAGCTCGCTGATCCTGGAAAACAAATCAAGAGTGCTTAGATTTATTCACAAAAAAGCAAAACTACACCGACACTACACTGCAGCGAATGTACCTCAAAGGCCTGGAAATACTTGGACATGACGGTCCCAAACTTGGCGCATGTGTACTTCTGGGCCTCTTCGTTTTGTTTCAGGGCCTTCGAGACACTTCTCCACAAGATGACCACGACCTCCAGCAAACTGGACACAGCGGCCATGTCTTTCCCCAACACGGCAGGTGCAGCCTGCTGAGATGAACAAATACACACAGAACACACAACTTGAACGCATGTCTCAGCACGCTTTCTTTATACTGGGCTGATACAAAAAACAAACCAAAAGAAACAAAAAAATAAATAAATTATGTGCGGGGGTGGGGGTGCATGAAAGAAGATCTGAAATTAGTATTGAACCAATAATCTGATATTGAATAAAGCCTTTTTTTTAAAAAAAAAAAATCAAGACTAGGCACATGTAGGTTACATTTTTGGTCCACCTTTCGTGATTATATCAGATAAGAAAAAGCTGAACTGCAGCTGCAGACATATTTGGGCATAATATGGTAATTATTTGCTCTTCAGGCAGTCTTTTTTGTTTGTTTGGTTTATTGAATGCTGATAGGAATATTATGCAACACAGATGAACACTAACATTAACCTCAGGAGCTGAAAATAAAGCGTCTGAAAAGTACTGTTCCACCAGTGGCCACTCTAACCCTTTAGAGCAGAAATGAACATGTTTACACCCTGGAACAAAAACATATTTGGATCTCTGTAGCCAATTCATCTCTATCCTCATAAGTGTATGGGTGGTTATTTTTATATAGCTATACAGTTAGACTAATCATGCATTATTAAAGGCAGGGCTGCTTTGACTGACAGGTGGATGCAGACAAAGCCGACTATACCCACTACCTGTCTGCTAGGCTTCACCTCCACTAATTAAAGTCAATGAAGTGGACCTAGAGATAATGTTGGTGTCACTGGTGCCTTTTGCAGCATTTTAATGCAATTATCGGACTAATAACAATGCTTTCTCTAGAGTTAAGTATACAGTTTGTGCTCAGATTTTGTTGAATAAATTTCTAGTGTTATCCTCTTTATGTGTGAGCACTTACTAGTAGGCGTCTGTGTGAGGCACTCGTGCAGTTTGTGGTTGCAGCTTTCTAGCTTTATTTAATAACTTAGCACTACACCTCATCTAATTAATTATCTAATACGGTCATTTTTGGCTCTGAGAAACCAACACAGCAAGAGCCAAAAAGCTAAAGTCTAGGCTTTAAAACAGGATGCAAACAATGGGTGACAACAACTCAGTCAGTCAAAATATTAACTGCACAAATGCAGAATTTATCCCTGAGCTGTTTTACAGATGTACATAAGATGGTCAGTGAGTTTGCATAATAAAAATCAAACGATGCTCTTTCAGTTGCACCTAAATGTCTTAATATTTACTTTGTGGAGCTAAAGACATTTCGAGCATTGCTGGTCTGTGTGTTTCCTGCTTACTGTGCTGTTCTCTTTGTTGCTGTCATTGATGTCAGTCATGTCACAGTCAACCTGGATGCAGCTGTTCAGGACGCGACGAATAGCCAACATCAGCTTTACTAAAGGAGACAAAACGACACAAGAACTTAAGATACTGTAAACACAACACGCAAAAATGGTCAGTTGCCGTGCACTTACTTATGTTAGTGGGTGCTGTATGTTTGTAAGCAAACTGGTAGAATTTCCTGGCAGCCATGGGGTTCATTTGGATGAGGGTGATGCAGCGGTTGCACCACTCCTTCTCTGACTCGTTGACAGGGAAGAAGGACTTGAACAGGAGGTCGACGATACGCTTGGAAACAGAATGTGAGTCAATAGCCAAGCGGGCCAGCAGGTGGTCCATGTTGCACACGTCCCAGAACTGGAGATTGGTAGATGCAGGAGATAAATGACAAGCTTGTGTTAACAAGCATCTTCGGATTACTCTGCTCCACTGAAGTACAATAAATGTTTTCAATACTGTTCCTCATAAAAAAAAAAAAATATATATATATGCATCCGTGCCAACATAACACAGTGACAGCCTGTTTAAGCTATGAGAAAAATCAACACATGCGTTACCTTAGCAGCACGAACTGCTTTGACCTTCATAAGCATGTCGAGAAAAGCTATTCGGACTTTCTCTGAGTTGTCATGAAGGCTGTATTTGACAGTAGGTAAGAGTTTTTCCAGAAGTGGATGGCTGAGAGCGTTGTCCAGGACAATAGTCAGACACTGGGGGAATAACAAAGAAACCACAAATATTATCCCTTGTGTCATGCAAATTCTGTCTGCAGACAGAGAAACACTAACAATTTAAACAAGGATAGTTATTCTGCATAATTAACTCATTACTGCCAAACTGTCAGGAAGAGAAAAAAAAGCCACATCTTCTACCTTGAACACGGAGCAGCGGACATCAGGGGAGCTACTGTCAGCCGCCAGCTCCACCACCAGCTTCTTCAGGAAGTCTGTGATGATTGTAGGCGGGAGGAGCTCCCAGCATTTAGCCAGGATCTTGCAGACACCCAGAGTGGCACTGGAGCGCACAGTCGGGTGAGGATCATTGAGGAGGCTCTGAGGATGACAGTCAGGTGTCTGCAGTGCTGGTACTGACAGTTATGATTGTTGTTGCTCTTTTAAGCTCACTTTTAGTGAACTGCAGTTTCAAATTGATGAGAAAATTTACAAAAGCTTATTTGGGGGTTGAGAGGTTCTCACCATGGCTGTGTCCAGCTGCTTTTGAATGTTCTCGTCTATCTTCTCATTGCTTTGATCCGGATCGTGAACTGGGAAGGCCTCAGTGAAAAGCAAAGTGGCATTTGCACGCACCTCAAAGTTAGGAGCCTGAACAAATCAAACAGAAATACACTAGATTAGAAGAAAATACCCAAATACAGATTTCAGATGGCTCACAGTGAGTCTTTGGGGTTTGACACTACACATAAGTAAAACTGCTCTGCATATAGTTAAAGTAATGTGTGGATTTCCCTGTTATTTCTGGCCAAATATTTTATCAGTCATTTTTATTTGGAGGAAGGCCAGAAACTGTATGATTCATGCATACATTGAGAGCTTTCCAAAGTATGGGCCTGTAGAGATTAAAGAGCATCTTATCCGTGCTGCGACAGTCCTTCCTCGTGTGGAAATAGCTCACAATCTGTATTTGAGACAAGGAGATCAGAGAGGGAACACAGACACAGTATACTATGGATATGAGGACTAAAAATATCTTTAAAGAAGCTAAATTTTTCATATTGCAGTCTACCTGTCGAACTTTGGAATGGACAGGAGAAGCTCTTTGAAGGAAGATCGCACTCTGCATGAAATCTTGAATGCACAAGTTCTCAATCTTCTCCAAGAACTCTCCACTAGCCTTCTTCCATGCTCTGAAGTAGATCTCCATAATATGAGTAGTCAGGGCCCTGAATAGAAGAGTTTAGTGGTTTAGTAGTTATTAAGATGAAAAGAAATCTGAGTGAGAATCTGTCAGCGAGAAAAGAGTAGGGTTCGTACTTGCTGTAAAACTCCAGCTGGTTTTTGATTGTGCCGTGAATAACCCAGATGAAGTTGACGTTCCAGCTGAACAGAAACACCAGGAATCGCTTTCCCTGTGACAATATACACATCATCAGACTGACAGCTCGAGAACGAAGCCGCGCTAATATAAAAAAAAAAAGCAGGGAGTGAATCGTGAAAACAAACACACAGCGGCTGGGTATAACTCACGTCATCATTTCTAATGTGAGTAGGGTGGTGAAAGCACTGAAGCAGCAAGTCGATTATCTGCTTGTTTTCTTCTGATGTGTAGTCAAGACTCAAAAGCACGTCATGGAGCCTCCAGACTCTTTGGATCTCAGCTCCCTGACAGGAGACAAAACATCAGAATGGTTACCAGTTATCAACAGACTGCAGTGAGACACACTGGCTACTACTGGAAAACCTTTCTGTCAGAATGAAAACATGCTGAAAGAGCTGAGGAGCTGACACAACTGAGAGGCTATACTCACTGGTTTCTTAAGAATAAGGCTCTTCTGCAGAGACACAAAGAAAGCAGTGCGCCCAAACTGTTCCCTCTCCTGCAGCCCTTTCTTCCACCAGGCCTCACACAGTGCGTGGATGTGGTTCTGCAGAGGTGCCTCTGACACAGGAAGTGACACCAATACATCTGAAGGACACACACAAAGAGACTCTTTATAGAGACACACCAAAACTTTTCTGAAAAGGCAAGGATCTTGAAATGGTAATTATTGGATTGCAGGAGAAGCACATAGGACTTTCTGGCCTTGTTTTCTCAAAATGATCCTAAAAGCATTCTCACTGGAACATCTGTGTGATGAATCAAACTGTTTTAGTTCCACAAATAAGCTTAACGTCTGTAATTCTTCTATTATGATGGTTTCTGAGATTGTTTTTCCATGTTTCATAAATGGTAAATGGATTGGTGCTTATAATGGCTCTTTTCTACTCTTACTGAATACTCAAAGCACTATCATTTATAAGTTAGGTATAAATATCTACCTATCTGAATGAGAGGAAATATATCATACACTGCTCATTTGCGATAAAAATACCAGTGCAAGAAACAAACAAATGAGCAAAAACAAACACTCACCATGAAGCCTTTGGGCAATTTCCAGAAGGGCACTATAGGTGTCACCATCCTGTAAAACCTTTACAGACACTGCAGCGACAAGCGTCACACTGTCCACAACAGCCACAACATGTTTCTGAAAGTTATTGCACACATGTTAAAAAAGACAATTAAGCAAAACTATGTGGTCTGTGATTCAGACATAAACACAGGAGTGCTTTACATGTACCTACTCATTAAGATTACAATAATAACACTGACAAAATCTAAACTTGGGGTCGTATGGGGTCAGTGAACTGATCGGTTAACCCACTGAGTCTGCAGCAGACTCCTCCTGCATGCCCTCCTCCTCCTCCCTGCCCTCATCCCAGCGCTCTGGGGGCAACTTCAGCAGGACGTCCTGAAGGAGAGATGCCAGTCTCCTCCACAGAGCCTCTCTCTGCTCTCTGGGCATCTCCTGCACGACCTCCTCCACATCGAAGGGCTCAGTTTTGTCCTTCTACATGGGAATATGGACAGACAACTTTGATTCGACAGCCACATTTAACAAAAATATAATGACTGCCAAAATACTATTGTCCCTAAACACAACATCAAGTAGGGTTAGGCAATTACTCAAACTTTAATTTCTGGGTCAAATCTGACCTGCATGTACTGATCCACCAGTGTGGGTCAAATCAAGGAAAATGGGGATTCAGGCAATCTTGAAACTGTACATGCCGTGTGTGTATTTATATTTTTATAAAAGGACTCTAGTGACAGTGTTGAAGGGGGGACCTTGACACTTTAATGAGAACTGTCTGTGTTCCCATCATATTTGCCCAGGTTCCTGCAGAAACAGACCCCCACTGGTCTTTGAAGGATCATCATCTCCATCTGAAGACAGTGTTTAATGGTTGTAATGGTTATATAATAAATCCCAGCACTTCCAGGATGCTTTTATTTTCACTATAAATAAATCATTATTGCTGGTATGTTTTCATGTCTTGGGTAAAAAGAGAACATGACACTGTGTGATAAACAAAAAGAAAACCTAAAAAATAAACATTAAAGAATAATCAGCCATTTATTAATGTCAGAGAGGCTATTTAGACAGTCTTAATTAATCTGTAGTTCAAAATGTGTTCAAATTCTGGCAATTCTTGGCCTGAATCCTACTGTGAAGCCATTAAATATGAACAGCATGTAAGGGCTAAACAGGTCTACTGTCTATTCATTATTCTGGGTGGTTTTGCCTTGCCTTTTAGTAATACTTGAAAGAACCACAGAGCTGTTTGACCAGAATAAGTCATATACCACAAACATAAAACAATCTGTCCTATTCCGCTGCTGTTCTTATTGCTTACTATCAGACTGTCACAATAACTCTGAAACAAAGCCTTGAGCTGCAGCGTGAGTACCGAGAGGAACTAGAAAGAAAGATCATATTTCTCTCATATTGGATTCTCTTCATTGACTCCCTGTTAAATCAAAGGTAGAATTGAAAATCGTTCCCCTCACATTCAAAATCCCTTAATCACCGAGCTCCATCACATCTTAAAGACCTCATAGTGTAAAATGATCACAACAGAGCATTTTTCTTTCAGAGTACAGGCCTCCTGCATCTATAAAAAGTACATCTGGGGAGCCTTCAGCTGGATTCAGGAGAGAGAGAGAGAGCCTCTCTACTTTAAAGTTAGGCTTAAATTACATTTCTATTCTTATGTTGCATGACATCAACTTTGTATTTTCTGTCTCTTGCAGGGCTTTTTCCTCCCAGTACCTTTTTCCAGGTATGTCTCTGGCTGTACGCTTCTGATGTGCGCATACAGACTCTGCCAACCACTGTTTTTGTTTCTTGTTTTTCAGTGCTCGTCTTTTCTCTCTTTCTAAGCTGGCTGAGGCAGACAGCCGTCCACCTTTATCCTGGTTCTTTTGGAGAGTTCTTCCTGTTTTATCCTCCACTGTCTCTAAGTGTTCACTCAAGGGTCTTGGCCTTACTGTTAAGTTCCCTGAGATTGCTTATGTTATCAGGGTTTCTCCTGACTCAGGATAGGCCTTTGGAGGGTGAAGCAAGACTAATCCTTATAAATCACTGGCCACTTTGTTAGGTACACCTGTTAACACAAATATCTAATCAGCCAATCACATGGCAGCAATTCAATGCATTTAGGCATGCAGACATGGTCAAGATGACTTGCTAAAGTTCAAATCGAGCATTGGAATAGGAAAGAAAGGTGATTTAAGTGACTTTGAACGTGACATAGTTGTTGGCGCTAAAGAGGCTGGTATGGGTATTTCAGAAAATACTGGGATTTTCCCACACAACCATCTCTAGGGTTTACAGAGAAAAGAGTAAAATATCCAGTGAGCGGCAGTTCTCTGGGTAAAAATGTCTTGTTGATGCCAAAGGTCAGAGGAGAATGGCCAGACTCCTTTGAGCTGATGGTAAGGCAACAATAACTAAAAAACACTCGTTACAACCACGGTTTACGAGCTCACCAAAATTAGACATTAAATGATTGGAAAAATGTTGGTCTGATGAGTCTTGATTTCTGCTGCAAAATTGAGTTTGTACTCATTCAAAGTTTGAACTGAAAGGAGCATTTTTATTTGCAGTAGCTAACTGAAAATAAATGGCCTCTATTTTTAATAACCCATCATGAGTATGCTTTCAATCTTAAACTGCACAAGCACTTTAGTCTGTTGAATAGCAGCTGTGTTACTTGCATGACCTGTATAATGTAAAGAGTAAAGTATAATTCTTATGTTTAGGACCTGACTTGAACACTTCCTGCATTAACTACAGCTCAGTTTTGTATTGTGAAGGTATACCATTAAACCTGACACAAAACCAGGAGACGTTAAGTTATAGCTTACTTACATGAAGCTGAATAAAGCGAAGGAAATCCTCCACGTTTTCCTTACAGGCGGCTTCTAAAAACGAGTGTCGCTTAGACATGATCCCTGCTTCCAAAGCGATCTGGACCAAACTTAAGATTTCCAGTAAACCTGCGGTGAAAGACGCTGCAGCGGTAGCTCGCCTCGCTGTAACAACCCCACAACAAATATGGCAGTCCGTTTGTCGTTACCGTTAAAGATGATCTTTACGGACACTGGTTTGGGAGCTATAATACTCACAATTATGTACAGCAGATCTAAGCAGATTTTGCTTGGTATGTTACCTTTTTACTGAGGATTTTGTGACTCGGGAACAGTGAGATGACAGCCAACCATACTAACACTAAACCCGCGCAAATTTGGATAAATTCGGCTCCATACGTCATCGCGTTTGTTTTGACGCTTACGTACAACTGCCATTCCCACCTTTTGCCACTGGGTGGAGACAAACCACTACAGATGTGTTGCGTCTCTAACAGCGCGGACGATGGTCACTGGGCGTTTTAGTCGCTGACGTCGTTTTATTTATTCAGTGGAAGATTCGTCTCATAGGTTACACCTCACTCACCAGGGGAAAATATTCTGCAAGGCCAACATCAACCCTCACATAACATATCGTAATTCAAACAGTGTTTATTACAGTGTTTGCTGGATTTAATATGCATTCAGGTGATATCAGAATAATCGGAAAAAAGTCAATGCCAATTAAGTGAGAAAAGCAATTAGAAAATGACCTTAATTGTTTGCGATATACACATACAAAAAAAGAGTGGACTGAAGTAAATATTTAGCTAATTTAAAAGCTCTGATTAATGGTGCAAATTCATGTACCCTCTAGCATTGTTTAACTGTGTATGGTATTGTTACTTTACCAGCCTAGAAAACTGACGAGTCAGATAAAGCAAATATATCTTAGAAAGAGCTGGCAGCATGTTGTTTATCATCCATTCAGTTTTCATATTCCGAATTTAAGAACAACTTTAAACACAACAAAGTTGTTGTTCCGGGACCATCATAGAAGCACATGAAACTGGGGTAAAATAATGCACAACAGCTTTCACAAGAGAAAACTTGTATTCATCAAAAGCCATGAGGCATTATATCATCCAAAATAATAACATTAAGAAGGCAAGTAAATTACATTTGTGTGTGTGTGTGTGTGTGTGTGTGTGTGTGTGTTAAGGCACACAGATAACAAGAGATGTATTGAACAGCTCCAACAAAACTTATAACTGCATGGCAAAACATACACAAGCATGACACAGATGCATCATCTTGACACAGGCAGCCCTGCTTGTAAAAAGTGAAAACTGTTCATATTTTTCAGTTCGTTCGACTTTCATTTGGTTTGAAAACAGTCAAGTATCCTTTGCATAACGCACAGCACTTGTCCATAGTCCTAGAAATGCCCCCAGGTCTCATTCAGATCAACAACTATTGCACAAATCTTCTAAAATATACAGAGCAGTCATTTTATTCTTTGCATATGTGCATTCCGTGTTCATACTCAAAAGCATTAATAAGAAGAGGTAAACAATCAAATAATACTGCATGACAAAAAAAAAATCTCAAATCTGGACTGCCTACTTTTATCTGTTCCTTTGGTTAGAATTTTCTCAAACAACAAAACTAAATTCTTCACATTTTAACAAACTGAATAGAAAGTCATAAGAATCCTGACAGATTTCAACAGAACACCTCCTCCAAGGTAAGAATAATGCCATGAAAACCCCTGCAAATTCTTGTAACTATATATATTTACACAAAACACTCAAAAAAGAGACAAGGCAGTACGTGTGTTTGAACACATTACAATATGTTACAATAGCTTTCAATCAGGATCATGAAAGAGTAACAGGAAATGCTAAAAAAAACATGCTGAAATTGTTCCTGTAAAATAAATGGGGATCACATATAAATACAACAGAAGCATGTGCCCTTAGATGAACAAGATAACTATGTTACAGTTGAGAGGTGATGCCACTATGTGAGGACGGGATCTTGAATACTTTTTACGGCTTGAGGCGACAAACCATCTTCACTTAGATCATACCTGCAAGAGAAAATGATAAAATTAGGTATTTAAAAACTTCACCTCAAGAATCAAGTCAGTGTCGCACAGGAAACAGAAACAATGCTGCTTTACCACTGTGTGCATCCTCTTGGTATGTCGTCCCCACTTAAATCTACCAGCACCTGCAATTTCAGGCAAAAAGTAGAACAAATGGTGAGCACCGGCACCTGGAGTCGTGGTTCCAGTAACAAGAAACCTAACAGTAAGAGCCAGTACAGGGGAAACCTGTAGGAGATACCTTTCCCAGAAGCCCTTTGTGTTTGGACAGGATGCTCCCTCCATTCTTCACAGCTACATCCAGAGTTCTCCTGTGGAGCTCCACCATAGACACACTAAACTCAAACCTTCAAACACACACACATATACACACACAAGCACATACATTTTTATGTCTAGCATTACTGAAATCCAAATCCTTAACTTGATCCTCCTCATGTATTCACCTGGGAACATCAACTGCTGTGATACTAAACTGACACTGTGTGACGGCCCTCCTGCCTTGGCTGGGCCCCTGTTTGTGCCTCTCCATAACCTTGCAGGTTCCTGGTAAGTGGAGTTAATCAGTGCAAATGGGAGCACCTGGCCAGTCTCCCTGGATGCATTTAAGGGCTGGCTGCCTCGGGCTTTGCTCTATCTTGCTCTCCATCCCCTCAGCACCGTGAAGTTTGTATGGCTGCCTTACGAGTCAAACACAGCTGACGCCCTGATTAAAGAGCTGTCCACACAGGAGGCAGCTAACAGTGATGTGGCGAACAGAGACAATAACATTCAGCAATTTCAAGCGATGATGGGCAAAAGAACTGCTGGCAACGCAAAGTGAATCGCTTTGTGTGTGGTTGGGTCTTAGCATGCTTCATAAAGTTAATCATAAGTTTTTGCTTCATTTTGGTTAATGAATTGGTAATTCTGGGTTAAAACTGACCCATTCCAGGTTAGGAACAAGTTGCTGCCTGAAATGGAGGAGTTTAATTATCTCACAAAGGGGAGGGGAGAGTGGAGCGAGAGATTGACAGATGGATTGGTGTCGCGTTTGCAGACTGTACTGGTCTGTTGTGGTGAAGAAAAAGCTGAGCGTGAAAGTGAGGCTGTCGATTTATAGGGTGATCTAACCTTCCTACCCTCACCTGTGGTCACAAGCTTTGAGTAATGACAGCAAGAATGAGATCATAGATACAAGCTTCCTCCGAAGGGTGTCTAGGCTCAGGAGTGCAGAGTAGAACTACTACTCCTCCACACAGATGGGGTGTTCTGGGCATGTCCTACTGGGAGGAGGTCATGGGACAGACATACAGTAGGACATGCCGGAGAGAATATTTCTCCTGTCTAGCTTCTTAATGCCTCTGTGAAAGTGGCCCTGAGGAGAGAGACTACTGGAGCAGCAGAAGATGGATGGATGGGTTAAAACTATTAAAACAACTGCCAGACCATGAAAAATGTGTCATTTAAACAACTGGTAAGATGCTAAAATTGTCTTGCAAATTGGAGAAAATTGTTTGACTTAATTTAAGTTCACAACAAAACAACATACACAAGAGTGTGAACTAGAGGCCTTGAATGGCTTATATGGTTTACAAACCACTTGTGGAGAGACAAATAAGTTGGTTTTAGTATTTCTGATCTGTGATTTCAATATAGTGCCTGTGGGTTTCACGTAAGTGCCAGCAGGTGCTTAAGTGTTTGTGTAAGTCCATAATCTCTTTCTCGTTAACCTCACGTCTTTTCTTCTATCCTTGTCACAGCTGTTGTTAACAATTGTATCGGCCTCCTCACTAATGGTTAAACTATAAAGCAGCAGTGTTTCTGACATGGGCATATTGGCTCTCTAAGTTTGCACTAAGTTATAAAAACTTTGAGAACCCCCTGCAGGCTGAAGATGGCTGATAATCAATACAACTGCATCAATAGCCAGCAGGACTAGGAAAGCACCAATGTGCTAACTCCAGGCTATACGAAGGAGGTGAATGATGCGATCGGGTTTCATCCATGAGACCGAAAGATTGAGTCTGAGCTCTGCACACAAGAGTGTCCAAAACAAACAAAAGCTTGAGGTGATGGATCCACAGTGGCCACGTGATACGAATCGCAGCTCAGCAGGGTCATATTTTCTCTGCAAGCACTTTTATTTAGTAATAAAACAGCTCTATTGCTGGAAAATAAAATGATCCACAACTGCCCTCTTGTTGGGTGTGCTTGACGTCTGAATTCAAGAAGAACTCTGAGGATACAACTGAACATTAGCTGAACACAAGCTTTGAAGATCTCTCAAAACACAGCCAGTTATCAAATTAATATAACAATTTAACTGCAATTAAAGGTTGAAATATTCTCAGGTGCTGTGACAATCAGACACACAAGAAAAACAACAGATCCTGAATAATGACATAAAGTTATAAATCTGCAAGGAATGTAAACAAACACTGGTGCAAACCCACGTTTGATCATAAATAGGATTAAGAGTCCTCTTCATTGTGCTCGTCTTCCTCCTCCCCGTCCGACTTTTGTCAGGCAGCAAATAGAGGCGTATGAAGGGATCCGAGCTGTCT
Source organism: Australoheros facetus (assembly GCA_030220045.1). NCBI lineage: Eukaryota > Metazoa > Chordata > Actinopteri > Cichliformes > Cichlidae > Australoheros > Australoheros facetus. The sequence goes on from JASGAU010357339.1 coordinate 29,684, forward strand.
TTGGTGAAGGCTATCAAGTTGCTGAGGACACACAGGACAAATGTGTTTTCACTCACATGTTACCAGGCACATGTTGCTTGTTAAATCTCAACAGTTTGCAGCTCCACAGGAAAGAAAGTGATTTGAATACCAAGGGATGAATCTGCACAAATTAAAGTTAATGACAGAAAGACACAAAAAAGATGGTAAAACCACTTTAAATTCAGTGTATTGCAGCAGTTTGGAGCTCACCGGCAGGCGTGCACCACCACAATGAGTTTATTCCTCTGGGAGCTGTGTCGAACAGTCAGCTGGATCTCACCCAGGGGGTACTGGCTGGGGGCCGAGCCACTATAAACACACCAAAGTCAGTCAGTGTCACGTCCAGGTGCTGCAGCTGAATTTACAAAGTACATGTATGCAGGGAGTGATGAATTATTTGACAGGTAGGTAGGCAGGCTGATAAAATATTAATAAAGATGAATATGCAAAAATCAAGATGACAACAGCCGAATTTAAATGAAGTTTAAAAGAAGTCAATCAAAAAAACAATAAACTCCTCAAATGAGCCAAGCTGGAAAAAAATGAGGAGTGATATATGAGCAGAAATGGGAACACTGGGTGGGAAACACTAATAAAAATAATTTATTTGCAATTTACTTCTGCAGCTGACGAAGCCTTTGCTGAAGCTCCACGGTGGCAAAAGGCAGGGAGATATCCGAGGCCAGGCTTGCTGTGGACTCGTTATGAGGCAGGTGTTTCTGGGAGCTTGACATACCGGCGCTCAGGTTGGAGGTACTGCGGTGAGGACTGGCTGCGTACGGCTCACCGTCCCTGTCCTTGAGAATGAGAGTGGAAGCGTCTATAGGATGTGGAGGCGTGGACGGAGGCAGTGTGGAATCTGAGGCTGACGGTCTGAGGGGGGAGGCTGTGGGTGGCTGTGGCACACTGGACTTCCTGACCTGGACGGAAGAAGGCTGGTCTGAGGACACTTGCTTCTCCAGGGACAGGATCTACAGGAAGATGGCGAGATGTTTAGCCTTCTGCAAATGAACAATAAGAAGTTAAGTCTTGTAATTTTTTTTTGTAAACAGACTTGGAGGGTTTGTTAGTTTGTTTGTTTTTTGTGAGTCTACAAAGTAATTTCCCTTCTGAATGACTCTCAATATGTTGCTTGTGTTCCAGTATGGAAAGCCTTTTTCAGAGCAGGTCAATATTTATTTTTATTGCAGCTGCATTCTTTTTTTAATTGGATCAGTAGTGATTCAGTACAACATAATACACTTAGTTTCAGTGTCATGAAAGGCAATGCAATTTACTTGTTACAGCTTCCGGCATTTTCAGATGGGAGCAGGAGAAAATATTATCATTAGCAGGATATAATGGCTTTAGTTAAATTTGAACTGAGCTATAGACGACAATGAGGTGAACTACCAAAGATCTGTTCCAACTTTTCATTAAGCCACTTTGCACTGCTGTTTCAGGGTGAAATATACCATTCGCTAAATAAAAGAGAAATGAACCAGATTCAGAGTGTTAGATTTTGCAGGAGACTAACAAACAAATCCTAGAAATATTCCTACTGAGTGTCAAACACAGGCCTGATTGTTGACATCAGAATACCCTGCGAATGTGAGTTTATTTTTAACTTGTTGAACTGCAGTTATGCATCGGGCCTGCTGTCTGTGACATCCTGCAGTTAGAAGGTTTTGCTATGAAGGGCGTCTCTGAAGGAACATTACGTGCACGGTTTCTTAGCTTGGCAACTGATGGGCTGATAGAGAGGAGCAGCCACACGCCTGCATGAAAAGATCCATCCTAACCTCACCGTCATTCACCATCATTCACAAGTTAGAACCAAGATGTTGTAGAACACGTTACGGAGCCGAGTCATTTTCACGTTATGTGCTGACTCTCACACTTGAAAGTCTGCTGCTGATTTGCAGATGAGTAAAAAAGGAGCAACGTGCTGCAGATGATGCTTAGAAAGCAGAAAGAGTCCATCATCAAAGCAGAACGTTTTCTCAGTGTGATATGTAGGAACTATTGCAGCATATTTATTTTTTGTTGCTTAATCTGACAGCAATTCTTTTTGTTGACATTTCAGATTATTTCATATTAAATACTGAAGTTAAATGGCACAGCAGGCCAAACAGCGCTGAGCAGTGGGAGATTTAACTGTGGCGCATTAAACAGTTTGTATTGTTACATTTGATTAGCTCACCTGTGTCTGAAGAGAAGAACATGAGACTGAGAATATTGCGCATATTCATTTCATTTAAAAAATATATGTTACAATATTATTGTAAACGCTGCAATTATGCATTCAAGTTCTGAACTTGTTTAGCTGAAGTTCATAATTATTTTTTTAATGTTACATTGACAGCAGTAAAAAAATAATGAATTATTATTTTATTCTAAAATGAGTCAAATAAAACACGATACACTGGGGATGACATTTTCAACCAAGCTCACAAGGAAGCTGCCTTAATTAGTTAACTAACCAGCTCCAACTGATCAAATCTGCCAGGGAAGGTCAGAGTTACTCCACGGAAAATCAGCGAAGGCCACGTAACAATAACTATCCAGTGAAATCATTCATAATTTTACCTTCATACTATAAAAACTGTCACAGTTTCAGGGCTTCAAAGTGTCCAGCATTTTGATCAGCTGGGAACTTTTCTCAGATTTGAATGACCACATATGGAATGAACCCAGCTGTCACTTCAGCTGGTCGTGGGCTACAAATGAGAATTTTATAGAGGTAAATCTACCACTGTTATAAGCTTTCACAATTTATTTCATACTTGATGTGCTATATCCTTAATTCAGACATGCTCTATCAATAAGTTCTGTCTGAATTAGCAGATTGTGAATATCTGTTCTGCTCTCCTAAGCCTGAAATGAATACATACAAGAACCAGTGAGAAGTGATTCGGCCTGTTTTTACCCTCAGAGCCATCTTAAGTTTGATGGTGGAGCTGGGCCCAGAGTTCTTGAGAGGAAAGCACTGAGTCAGCGTCATGTCCTCCTCCACCAGCAGGCTACTCAAAGGCACCATCAAGCTACCCAGAGTGCACTTGTTCTTGTCATCTTTTACCTGCGCAAAAAGCAAAGATCTTCTTTTAGAAATGTCAGCTACTTCACCTGTTTCAGTGCACGCTCATATAGAAAACAGATGTCATCAGCAACGTTTTGAACAGTTACCTCCACCTCGAGCTCCTGCCTCCTCGGGTTATGGACAAGGAATGAAAAACAGTCTTCCCACAGAGGCTCCTTGGTCTTGTACCGGATCTTTATGGGAAGATAAGTAGTCATTTGCTGGTTGTTAATGAAAAGACAAATACGATCTTCCATCTTACTTTTTCACTTTTATCACTTGTAGGTTCTTCTATTGTCCATTCCAGTTCTACTTGCTTTTATTATGGCTAAACTGCTGATTTTGCCACTGTAATTTATGTTGTCAATTCAGTCATATGACATTAGCTCAAATGAATATCTCTTTAAAGACCCAGGCTGAAGGCAAAACCCTTCAGAAACAAGAAAGGTTCTTCTTTGGCTTGGACTGGAAGTCTGTGCATCTAAAATGTGGCTGAGAACTTTACTATGACTCATATGTCCTCAATCATGCAATCAAGGAGTTAAAATTAAAATTACACAGTGCCAAGGGGTTCATTTTACACAAAAGCAATAACCCAGTTGCCTTGCTTTCATCCCAACTGTAATGACAAACAGTTTTGAATTTGCTGCAAATTTGATTTGATTTCTCAATTGGTGGCTCTGACATTCTCTATTTTAATGAAGATACCGTTAACAGAAACATTAAAAATTTTGAGATTTGAACCAGTGGCTGCCTCCAACCATGCAACTGATATAAAGTTTAATGATGTAATTTTATTAACTGCATAAATACACCCAACCTCTATTCGAGTGGAGGTCTAATGAGCCAAAGTATTTAATACCTCTCGCCCAATTACTTCCTCTCAGACAAAAAAGCGCAAAAGAGCAATCATTTCTACACCCTCAAATCGAAGCTGAGCATCAGCTCATTGTTTCATTGCTACATTTTAAATCCAAAGTCCCGGAGCACAGAGCCAATATAGCAGGACTGCGTTCACATTCAAACACTTTCTAACATCGTAAATGCAAACAGGGTCCATTACGGTAAACCTCCTGCATCTCATTCGTGCAGTAAAACTTCCACATCAACAATAATGCAGTGTACTCCAGCAGCTCTTCCTCCCTTACATTTCCCCTTTGAATGCTAGATAGAAATTTCCCATGAGAAACAGCTGGAAAACACTGCATTTCAGACTGGAAGCTCTTTAGTCCCCCACAACCCTGAATTGGATAAGTGAAAGAAAATGGATGGATGGATATTTTACATACAACAATTATGATTCACCTCTTATTTAGTTCTACAGACAGAAGGATGTATATTATTAAAAAGGAAGCTTTAAATACCTAAATACCATCAAATAATATAATTACATGTAACAGTCTGATTGTCCAGAAATCTTTCTATTTAAAATTGGAAGTTATTGAGAAAAATCAGCCACAAGTGACATATTTGCCTCAGAATAAGATGGATTACTTAAAAAAAAAATCAACACAACATTTCAGGAGAACAGAGCCACGACAAAATGAGTCCGCGCATCAACTTTAATGGATACTTCTGTGACTCACCTTACTCTCGAGCGTTTTGTGTCCAACTGTGAACTGAACATAAGGGCTGGGTTCACTGCTGTTCTTCTTGGCAGACTATTAGAAAATCAGACAGAAGAGTGTTAGCGGCATGCACCCCACTGTGGCACAGAAATCAACTGACGGACAACATAATTACACTCAAGCATTCAAACAGCAGCTCAAGTGGAAACTCAACCAAGTACACAATGGTGAGAGAGTCTGTAGTTCAAACATTACCATACATTCTGACAAGCAGGGCTGCAGGCACAGCGGCTACCGAGGAGACTGCCGAGCTTTGTCTCCTCTGCAGGTTAAATTTAGCATGCTGGGTTCTGACAGCTCAGTATTATTCAGTATTCCTCGCGGAATAATAATACCCGACATATCTACAGGCCAGGGTCCATGACAACGGAGGAAAAGTCTTAATTTTCTCATCATCCAATCCTTTCCCTTGAGGATGCCACTTGCGTTTGACTTATGTTTCTCACCAGCATTAGAATTAAGCTTCACATTGAATATGCAGGCTGATAATACAGACAATCTCACACTTTAATACACCACATCTTGAACAAAGCACAAAAATACTTCCAAATTCACAAGGTTTTATATTATTAATATGTCTTCTTCAGTTTGTATTAAACGTTCATAGATACTATATGGGCAAAAATACTGGGCCACACCTCTTACTCATTGGATTCAGGTGTTGTCAGTCCCGCTGCTACACATTTGTGAAAGAAGGGGTCATTCTGAAGAGCTCACTGACTTCAAGCATGGTGCTGTAATAGGATGCCACTGCTGCAACAAGTCAGTTCATAGAATTTCTTCCCTCATCAATATTCCATGTAAGTGAAAGTGTTTATGAGCCATAGCAACTCAGCCATGAAGTTATATCTGCGAGGTTACAGAGCAGGGTTGCTGAGTGCTGTGATGCATCAATATAATATCAACATAAAGACTGTGGGCCGGGAGCTTCAGGGCACGCGCTTCCATGGCTGAGCTCCTCCTAATGTGTATCTTTGTCCATATAGTGTATATTCTGTGTACTATGTATAAAGTGTACTATGTACAAAATACATTCTGCCTGTTGCACTTTTTTTGAGTTTAAGTGTTTACTTTCTTCTCTACTATACACAGTTTGCATCTTTTCAGCTGTAACTGATTCTGTTTTCATTTTGGGAAGTTATTTGGGGGAGGAAACAGCTTCCTGTGACTAATATGAAGTTGGATAGCGGAAGATAATACAATAATGGAAATTAAATGTCTGACAAGCACTGTTTGATTTTGCGTTAATTATTTTTGTTTCGTTGTTTATGATTGCGGGCATCTGACTGGGCGCCTCTTGGGTGAGGTGTTCCGGGTATGTCCCACCGGGAGGAGGCCCTGGGGTAGACCCAGGACACGCTGGGGAGATTATATCTCTCAGCTGGCCTGGGAACGCCTTGGAGTCCCTCCAGATGAGGTGGCTGGGGAGAGGGAAGCCTGGGCTTCTCTGCTTAGGCTGCTGCCCCCGATGTTTATTATTGCTTATTTGTAAATATAATGATACAATTCAGAATTTTGTGCGTCATTTTCAATATATGATACTCATGGCATTTCTGTTATGTCTATTACAAAAAACTTTACAACCTACAATGATAAATATATGAATAAACCTACAGCCAAATCACAAACATGCCACTTCAAAAATTTTTATAATGATATGTATATATATATATATATATATA